>JACXGM010001466.1:22666-46835 GCA_016801145.1 Umbra pygmaea
ACACACACACACACACACACACACACACACACACACACACACACACACACACACACACACACACACACACACACACACAGAAGAGGAAGGGGCTTTGGATTGGGAGGCAGTGACTGAGGGAGGTAGCAACAGATGGAAAGACGCATATGCCTGCAAGTCCCCTCAGCCTGCCAGCAGTCCCGTGTCTCACTGTGGGGACATCCAGGCAGGCCTGCAGGTTGGGGACCATGGGCCGGATGACGATGGGCTGGATGATGTCACCGTGACATTTCCTCCCTCAAAAGACCGACATATATTCATACTCAATCCTTTAGATAGTTCTAGGAATAAAAGCTGAAACGGCAAATAGTGACACTTTTCAGGACATCATTTTGAGGACTGGTACCAGGAAAGACGGAGATAGGCTGCTGCTGGTTATTGCATTGGAGTCAGGAGGCTCCAGCTCCCAGTGCTTGAAACTAATTAGGAACGTGAAGTCTATTTACGGGCTTCAGGCCAGGCTGTGGAGCTGGATATCAAATTGAATGTCTTTAATAGCAATTATAGCATGGCCATATCATCATTCAGATGCCTCAGTCTTTTTTCAAGGACATTTGTGAACCTTTCTGAGTCTTGCCATGCCACCAAAAGGGCATTTACCTGCTGATATAGTTGTTTTATTGAGTTGCGTCTGATGGATTTAGTTGAGGGGGTAATGTACTTTGAGTGTCTTTTTGCTCACTCTACGGGCAGCTTTACTTACACCTCAGTGCAGTGGAGTATGCAGCCCGGTCGGCTCATTTTGATTTCTTAGTTTACATTTGGAAGGTCAAGTTGCCATGAAATAAAAATATATATCAGAAGAGTACAGAGCCAAAATTAATCTGCTTTCCGCAACACTACAGGGGCAATATCATTTGGCATATTGGGACTTTCAGTATTGTTTCTTGGTAAGATGTCTTGATTATAAGGTACAATGCAACAATTATTGTAGCCTTGCGCTTAGATCAATAAACTGTATTACACAAACCCGGCATATGTCACTACTCTTAAGAATTCAGGTATCACACAGACCAAGTGGCCATGTGGGACCACCTTCAAAGGACTTGGAACTGCGCCATAGGAGCAACTAACTACAAACACACACACTTTCATTCAAAGTAAATTTGTGTGCTTCTTTTGACAAAGTGTAAATAGATTGAAAGAAAACTGACACACTGCAGGCCTCAATTATATTTGTTTGGACTAAGTCCAAACGTAAAAGGTCTGGCTTCTGTAACCTCTGCTTACTAACAGGTCATTCTACGGTAAATGCTATTTACATTTGAAAGTGTAAACTGATGTCAAGCAATGTATGACAAACATCTTATATCCAAACAGACAGGAACGGTTTATTACTAAACGCATGGACTAGATAGACCTGTCAGAATCACAATTTCTAAAGAAAATCACAGAAATAAGGAAGTGTAATATGACCCCATTACAGTTTATTCCCCCATTTCCTGCATTCCCTGACAGGAATAACCCAAATTTGCTCCACTCAAATCCCTCTGGGTCTGACCCGGACCTGTGTCGTGGTATAGTATGTGAACATTGTGTTCAAGGATGGAACAAGTTCACGGTTGCCAGACATTTTGAACCCTTCTTCTCATGTGTTGTCAACGATGGCCATTCATTTGTTAACACTAGTTTGGTAGCTAGCAGGGGCCAACGCACGCATGATGTTGTTTGTTTTCGTTTCTTGGCTCGATGTGCTTCAGTTGGTTTTATGTCTCTACAGCCATTGCTTGAGCTTGACTAAATACATGGCTACACTTCAGTTTGGTTTCAAAACCCCGATGGAGGAGTTCAGAGTTTGTGAAACAGCATTGTGATGCGAACCAGCACACTGGTATCCTATAGTTTCATTTTTCTACCCCTTTGGTAAGGAACACTTTCTATGGACCATCTGTGCATAAAGTCGATAGTGCAAAAGCTATAGCACATGTGTTCATTGTAAATTTGACTGGGGAGTGGGACATGAGACCCTTGTCTATGCTTTAATACAGCCACGATACATTGGCGGTTTCCTGGCAAATATTTATTTCTTTGTATTCTAAGCCTATACTAACAGTTCACACAATCCATTGGCTAAGGTGATATATCGATTAGGCATCTGGAACAGCTTTGCAGACCAATAGCTATAAATCATTGCTTATGCACCAGTATCTACAAAAAAAGTAGTCCCACCATATTTCAATCGGATCGGCCAAATTAACCCTGTGTAGAAGGAAGTGTGTGCATTCTGAGTTATCGATATGAAACGTTTGCTCCTCAGTGGCTTGCCGGGTTGGTAAGGAAAGCTGTTACTATGGAGATTTGGGCACAGGAAGGTCAACGGAACGCTGCACTGAATGAGCAGCCGTGTCACAGACTGTGATCGTGCCACCCTCTTGTCTCCAGTGAAATACGTTTCATCATGTTGCCACGCAATGAGGCCCCAGTGCTCGATGCAAAACTGCACCTGACAAAACCTGGGCTAAAACGTAGGCTTATTGTCTCCGTGCAAATGGATGTTCAGTGGTGCACATTCTGCAGAATAATATGCCAACTCGTCTCTCCTTTTGAAGAAGAAAAAAAAAGAGGCTTAGACACACTATAGCTCAAGGCTCAACTTGATGCCTGTTTCTATCTGCGACAGGACCAGTTTGGATGATGAGGTGCTGAGGAAGAGGTAGAGCTGGCAAGAAAAGTGCAGCGTTCAGCAGGCCAGGCAGAAAACAGCCCTCAGACGATGAGCCCTTCTCTCTGTCATTGCCCTCTCCCTCACACAGGGCCGACACGCTGGCCTCAGAGAAAATACTGTACGATTAAATGAAAGAGAGAATAGACACTTGGATTAAGACTCAATAGACCTCAGAGTCTACACTGGTACTACTCTGGTAGTGCCTGTCCCCTTAGGCTTCTGGAAATTGAACGGTGGATTAGTCAAAAGTATTTGTCTTATTTTTTTCCCCCAGCGCGAAGACATTGAGACCCTCAATCTACAAGATATTCAGTCAGGAAATGGCTCTATTAGTCACCGCTAGCTCATCAGTCCTCTTCTCTGATTGAGCAATTTGGGAAGGGGCTCATGGTTTTACTGGCGTGAAAAGTGTTACCCTTTAATTGGTTGTTTGTGTGTGTTCATGTGTGGCTGGTTGATGCTGGGAACACACTATTAATACCTGTAGTATTCTGACAGAGGCCTGGAGCAACAAAGGTGAGAGATTTGGTTGGGGGATTATCTGTTCCTGAAAACAAACTGATAGCAGAGAAATCAAATGGACCCTGAAGGAATGCCGTCTGACTGACAGCCCTGCTTACAGACAGACAGACAGACAGACAGACAGACAGACAGACAGACAGACAGACAGACAGACAGACAGACAGACAGACAGACACTGGAGAATATGTGTCTTCTTTTGTAAATGCAAATTCTGGTTGTGGCAGGGTTTGTGAGTTTATCCACAATCCCAATCAGATGCACTCAGTTGATAGTACATGTATAGATTGTCTTATGGTTTCCTGGTAGAAAATGTTGAACGGCAAATGACACCCCAAACGAAGCCCTCACCCCACTGATCAAGCTCTTAACATACAGAATGTTCACAGCAACACTAACTTCACTGTTACACCGTTTCTGGAAGTGGGTAAGCTACCCCTGTGTGTCTGAGTTAGAATGTGCATGTTCAATGTGTTCATTATTCATATCTTGATATTTATACATATCTTATGAGTGTCTCTGTCTGTGTTTGAGGGCCGTGTGAAGCCGCTGGTGAGTGGTGGGCGGTCAGAAGACTGCCTGTTATGTAATCGCCAAGGAAGGAGTTGGCCAGGGAGGGTATATTTGTGTGTCGGGGGGCTCCATGGAAGTGTTAAACTCCCTCTCTGCACGTCCCCCTCCCTGCCTGGGTGGAAGTAAGGCTGTTTAGTGTGAAGCCCCGAGGGGTCGGATACATGGATGTAATGGCGGTTTGGGTTGGTTGGGTAGAGGGAGTGTAGTGGTGTTAGAGCCCATTGCCTGACAAGGCCAATTCACACACTACTAACAAGTCCTCTGTCCCCAGACCCTGTTTTCTGACTCTGGCTCTCAATTCTTGTAAAATGTTATATTCTTAGAGCTTTGTTGTCATGTTGCCAAAGCATGGAATATAGAAGATCAAATGCAACAAACGATTTATCTAATCTAAACAAATTATCAGAAATGGTAAACATTAGAAAAAGTATAAAGGCATTTCAAATGGTATTTAATTAGCTCTGTATGAACAGTGTTGAAACAATGTTCAAAGAAGAATGAATGACAAGGGAATGTAAATACAGAGATAAATATTGGTTATGTTGACAATGGTTATGCTCAATTTGTTGCCTTTTGTCATGGCACTGGGTCTCATAACCTGCTGCTGGGATTGCACCTCGGTATTTCACCTAACAGATATCGCTGTTCATCAATGCTTCATTTGTTTTTTAATTTATTATGGGTGTATTCAGTATGTAGTCCCAGGAGGTTAGGAAGTGCAGCTCGGTTTCCATGTATTGGGTCAATGACGTATAAGGATTTTCAACAGGCCATTTTTAAAATACAAAAAATATGAATATCTATTGCAATTGTTCACTCATTAAGAGTGTTGTTTAAATATACATTCATATTAAAATGTTCTATTCAGTGATTTTAATGTATTTTTATATGGATTAATTGGGCGTGGCCTTAAAAAAGTCATGTGGTGAGACCGTGAATTAACTTTAAATTAATTAATTTCTTTAGAATGTAAAGTGTTAAGAAACTAAGTATTTGCATTACTTTTGAGTTTTTGTTAATATTTATCTCGCATTTCTGTTCTATAATGTCACAGTCACCTTCTTTGATGTAGATCAGGACATACTTTTCCTGTATATTGCATTTAACTGATACAAATGTTTTAAAAATACCATTCACTTAAGCATATTTTATTAGTGAATGATATTTCAGCCACAAAAATATTTTATTTTATTTTGAGTTTAATACAGTTATTGCCATTATTGTTCGCACCACATGATGAGTGGTCGCTCCAAATGACATGAAGACTTCATTACATTATAAAAAGACATCAATAAACAGTAAATTCCATACAAAAAAGATTTAAACCAGATTTAATAAAAAATGTACGGAATTTTTATGAACATTTCATAAACATTTTCAAAAATAAACATATCATTATACATTTATAATTGTAGCACACATTAGTGGCCTTGTTTTGAACAGAAATTTTATTTAACTTCACCTAACTTTTCATCATGCTACTGATGGTTATTTGGATTTTACGTCAGGCATTTCTGAACTTTGCCCAATCTTGGCTGCTCAACTTAGATTAATGTGAAGTTGCAGGCTCAGGTTCTGAGATGACAGCATGAAAATATTTATTTCGGTAGTAAATGACATCTGGAATTTGTGGACACAAGAATAAGTATTTCTCAACCGACTGCCCCATGCACCTAACCTGGACTTCCTCTACCACAACCTCAAGGACCTGACTTACGTATGGAATCTCATCATATACTTCCTATTGCTTTATGTATAGTTGTAATATACACCTCTCTTCTCCTAGCAAGGTATTCCAATCTTGCTGCAGGGTCTGAATTAACACGGTGTCTACAGCAAGCATGTTCTTCTTTGCTTGACAGAGGAATCTGGTAAAATAGATAAAAACAGTCATGAATAAATATATTAATATCAATAATAATAAATACAGTATCATACAAAAGTGCATACACCCCTCACATTTTTGTAAATATTTAAATATGACTTTTCATGTGACAACACTGAAGAAATTACAGATTTCTACAATGTAAAGTAGTGAGTGTACAGCTTGTATATCAGTGTAAACAAAAGTGAGTACACCCCTAAGTGAAAATGTCCAAATTGGTCCCAAAGTGTCAATACTTTGTGTTGCCACCATTATTTTCCAGCACTGCCTTAACCCTCTTGGGCATGGAGTTCACCAGAGCTTTACAGGTGGCCACTGGAGTTTTCTTCTACTGCTCCATGATGACTATGTTAGAGATGATGAACATGGTGGTGAATGTTAGAGTTTTTGCACTCCTCCACCTTCAATTTGAGGATGCCCCACAGATGCTCAATAGGGTTTAGGTCTGGAGATATACTGGAGATATGCTTGGCCAGTGTATTACCTTTATCCTCAGCTTCTTTAGCAAGGCAGTGGTCATCTTGGAGGTGGTTATGTTGGAATACTGCGGCCCTGCGTCCCAGTCTCCAAAAGGAGGTGATCATGCTCTGCTTCAGTATGTCACAGTACATGTTTGCATTCATGGTTCCCTCAATCAATTGTAGCTCCCCAGTGCCGGCAGCACTCATGCAGGCCCAGACCATGACACTCCAACCAGCATGCTTGACTTTAGGCAAGACAAACTTCTTTGTACTCCTCACCTGTTTGCCACCACACACGCTTGACACCATCTGAACCAAATAGGTTTAACTTTGTCTAATCAGACCACAGGACATGGTTCCAGTAATCCATGTACTTAGTTAGCTTGTCTTCAGCAAACTGTTTGTGGGCTTTCTTGTTCATCATCTTTAGAAGAGGCTTACTTCTAGGACGACAGTCATGCAGACCAATTTGATGCAGTGTGCGTCGTATGGTCTGAGCACTGATAGGCTGACCCCCCACCCCTTCAACCTCTGCAGCAATGCTGGAAGCACTCATATATCTATTTCCCAAAGTCAACCTCTGGATATGACACTGGGCACGTACACTCAACTTGTTTGGTCAACCATGACAAGTCCTGTTCTGAGTGGAATCTGTTCTGTTAAACCACTGTATGGTCTTGGCCACCGTGCTACAGCTCAGTTTCAGGGTCTTGGTAATCTTCTTATAGCCTAGGCCATCTTTATCTAGAGCAAAAATTTATTTTCATGTGGGTTGAACTTCCAGTGACCAGTTTGAGGGAGTGTGAGAGTCATAACACAAAATTGAATACACCTATTAGTTATTTTGAGGGGACAGCAAATGTACACTGTTATACAAGCTGTACACTTACTACTTTACATTGTGGCAAAGTGTCATTTATTCATTGTGTCACATGAAAAGTTATAATCAAGTATTTACAAAATGTGAGGGGTGTAAATAATTATCAAAGTGAACATAATTCGCAAGACTTATATATAGATTAAACGAACTGCTCTTCATTAAATATTAAAAAAATGACTAAATTTCATAAATCTACTCCAAATAATACTAAAATAATAAACCTTTATGTACGTAAATCATCAATTGAAGATAAAAGCCCAAAAACTGCCAATTTAGGACATGTATCGATCAAGGATAAAAACTCTACAATGGTTGCACCACATGATGTATGGTTGCACCACATGATATTTTCAAATTCAATCAAAATGTACAGGCACATAATTGGCCACCTAAACAAAACAAACTAGCTAAACACAAAATGCAAATATGAAATTTATAATAACTTAATATTCATTGTTTTTCTGAGGTCATACCACATGATATCCAAATGTGGCAACTACATACCAGCTGTTAAAAAGGTTGTTTTTTCTCAGTATGTAAGAGAGTTACAAACCTGCTTGCTCACTCCATGGGTCCTTGGAAAACTTGTATATGATTCAACTTCCTGTCTTTGAATGGATTTCAACGTCAAAGTCCCAAAGTGGTCATTTCTTGATGGTTGCACCACATGATATTACACAAAATGGACATTATCGGACAAAGTTTGTTTGTATATCATGATGGACCTATACATACAAATGCTGTGTTATTTAGTACAGGGCTACAATACACTTTGGAAATCATGCTAAATAGGGAAAAATAATAATATGAGAAGATTTAGGGTAATTTCAAAGAAGTTTTCAAGAGAGCAGTCATTGCCGGACGGTCGCACCACATAATATTTTGACACTTTAAATAACAGAAAAATAACAAATAACTAATGGTTTTTGAAATGTTAAAGAGAGGAAATATATAGGAAAGGTACTTCATATACATGGTATTTTTCTGTACATTAAAACCTTATTTTAACTGAAAGAAAGGCAGTCGGACAGAAAATGTAGGCGTCATGTCATTGACCCGTTTACATACAAGAGTTCACTACATAGTCATTGTCTTTCATAATGTAGTCAGTCACAGTCTTAACTATTCTACCTGTGTACTATTTGTTTATTTCCAGGTATCATACACATTTGCTCTCTTTTACTTTATTATTTCCAGGGTGCCATAAAGTTATGTTTTGCTCGTGACTTGGTTAGCTCTTACTAGTTACAGCCAGAAGAGGACTGGCCACCCCCTTGAGTCTGGCCTCTCTAGGTTTCTTCCTAAGGCCCACCTACTAGGGAGTTTTTCGTTGCCACTGTGCATCACTTGCTCTGTGCATCACTTGCTCTTGTTGGTTTTAGGCTGGGTATCTGTTAGAGCACTTTGTGACGACTGCTATTGTAAAAAGGGCTTTATTAAATAAAATTTGATTGATTGACTGTGTTCCTTTCCTGAGGTCTGTTTCAAATACTTTCATCACTCGTCCCCTTCTTGCTCTCTCTCATTGTCCAAGTCTTTCCACCCCCGCTCCACTCAATCTGCACCCCGTAATCACCTCCCTAACACAGAGCTGTGATGATCTGCTGCCCCTCTGACCCCTCTTTGTTTCCAGCTCTCCCAGAAACCCTTATTCCTGACAGGGAGGTGGCGTTCTGTCAGACAGGGTGGCAGTAGCCTCAGGACAGGGCATCTTGAGGGCTGGCTCACTTGGCGTGATGGCACAGACTCAATGAACAAATCCACAGTGTTCCAAAACAAGTAGTGTAGATAGAAGTGTTCGTAGAAGGCCTTGCATGTCATGTAGAGAGCAGTTGGTTGCAGCTCAAAGCAGTTTGGGAGAACAGATCAATGGTGTGTATTGTTCACTGCATTCATAACAAGCCCACAACTGTAACTGTAGCACACTGCTCTCAGCAAACTCAGATTGAAGCTCTGCATATGACAGCTTGGATGTGCCTGTTTTGACTGGAACTAGTGTTTGTCTGGTGATTGTATAGGCTTCAGGCCTCATTGACCTTGAACTGTCTGTGCATGGATGTGTGCCGTGGATGCTTGACTGCTGATGGAGTCAAGGAGTTATTACGCAATGGCTCTTGTGGATAGTCTGTTCTGTGGTGATCCACGGCAAACCCAACCAAACGCCTGAACAATGTGTACAAGAGGAAATGTATGTGAAACAGTAATCTCAGTTTAGTAAATGCGGTATGTTCAATGTATGTAGAAGATGCCAACAGTGGATAAAATGCGATCTGACCAATGCTACTCTTTAGCCTACAAATTCTCAAGGGGTGTTTGTTTGTGTAGAGTGTTAGAACACAACAACAGTACCAAACATTGGACGGCTTTTGGATGGTTGAGTAGTTGGAAATAAGGAATAGCATTTTACCCTTCCAAATTGCATTCCATCAGTTAAATATGTATTATTTACGATGCTTTTCACTATATATACATTTATAACACACTTTTATTCAGCCAAAAGAAATTCATCAGTGTGTGTGCACGTGCATAGGTTGGTTATTTTGCGTGGAAAGAGATTTTTCATTACAAAAAAATACAAATAGACATTTTCAGAAATGGTGTTTCGATTGGCATTTCCATTCAGCTTCCACTGCCCCAGAACCACATATGAAGATGTAAAGGCCCAATGCACAGCAGTCACTTGTGTTCAAGCGTTTGGCTCTGGCAGGGACAACTGAGTATTCAAAAACGCACTCTTGGACAGGGAACTACACAGCTCGATTCAATTCTCTCATTTTTCCCCCCATTGTGCAGTATTCACCAGTACTAGATAGACTTTTTATCAGTGTGGTCATATCTGGGTCCAGATTAGAGCAGTAGCAGCCAGGAGAAGTTGATGGAGTACCAGACTACAGGAAGTTAATTGAGTATCCAGCAGCCAACAGGACAGAAGAGAGCAAACCCTCCACCAGGCTCCATAGACCAGGCTCAGATAAGCTCAGTAGAAAACCTCCAGTGAAACTACTGTCTAGGTGGCTGGCAGTTTGCTGACAGGATGTTTACTCTGCACATTCTGTGGAAAGACTTTACGCACTGAGAATTTATTTTGTAAATTAGAATTTATGCGAGACCACTTTTGTTTTAGTTTATTTTTTCAAAATTTCTGGCGACCATAAATCAAATGTTACGCATGACATTGATATAATGCTCCTGTCATTTTTCCTTGCATACGTTATGTTGACAACATCCCAGCTGGGCTAATGTGAGCTTAGCCCACAGTGACCAATTACCGTATACCATTTGGTCTTTCTTTGTTTCTGCAAATGTTAGCTGTTGGCTAGCTAACTAAATCAGGCTTCATTAATACTTCCTATTGGCTAGCTAACTAAATCAGGCTTCATTAATACTTCCTATTGGCTAGCTAACTACAATCACAGAATAACGAGGCTAACTAGCATGCTTCATTACCTTTTGACTGGTCTCCTCAAGCAGTAGCCCTCCTAGCCAAAGTAGTTAATAAAGCATTTTTCAGCTATTTTTCTTCTGGGTTCAAAACATTTTGTTTTCTTTTTTGTTGCTTTGAATGGCGCTGTGCTTGATTATTGTCTAATATCTCATAATCATATTTGTTACCTCGTTGGAATGTTCAAACACATAAGGGATATCTGTGGCACAATATAATTGAAACACTGGTGTTAATGATGTAAAACCAAGTATACATTTTCATAAAATAAGAATAATAAAAACCTGCCAGCCATCCCCATATTACCAAACATTCTGACATCAAATGTCAACAATGTGGGAAGTGATCATAATAAAACAATGCTGATAGCATTTGTGTCCGACTCTTAAACCATTTACCGGTAGATCCTGTTCCCCGAAATGCAACATTATTCCATAACAGGACTTGTTTTATGATGTTATTTTATTTTTTATTTTTTATAAAGTACATTGGTATTGCAGTTGAGCAGTGTGATATCAATTTAACTAGCAAAATCAATTTATAAAGCACTGCCCTCACCCAGGGAGAAAAATATATTGATGTGGGTCTCCAGGAATTATAATAATAATAATAGTATTGATTTTGTAATTTCTGTTCAATGTAACCTTTATAACTACAACAATATGAATTTGAACCCTAGCAACTGTCGAACTTTGTAAATCTAATACAACAGAAATAATGATTTATTATTTTTCATCATTTTGTGACGACACAAATCTGTCCCTTGTTTTGATCCATATTTCTTTTCCCCCCCATGCTCTGTCGCTGGCCTACATGATGACTCCATAACTCCTAAATCTGAAGGTAAGTCATATTTTGCATGAATATAAATTATTCCAGGCCCATGTCCAATGAACTTAGTACATATTTAATTCTTGCTCTGATTTACAAGTTTATTTTAAGCCTAGTGTGTTCAGCTGTGTAAGCGACAGCAGGGCATATGGCCAGTAAGACCAGTTCATTCCTAAATGAAGTGACACTAAACAAATTGACGGAACCCTTTGGGACAAGTGGCTGTATTTTCCTATGACGTGCCACATACTGTGTTAGAATTCACCTTACTGTGCCATGCTGTAACCCCAGCAGACTGGGCTGGGTCTTGTACTGTTAGCGGCTCACACACCAGCTGTAACAGGTCTGTTTCTTACACCTGGGCCTAGCACTGCGTTCCGTTTCCCTCACTCACGATTCTGACACCGGAACAGGGGCCGTACACATGGTCACGACCCCCGACGACACTTGAGAATACCAATGGTGCTGGCCGTGCTGCGTTTCTTATAATTCGTATGCATGTCCTCATACTTATGAATTGATATGTATGAAATGTCACACCCCCCTCAGGGAAGAACTCTACACCCCCAATAAGTCATAAGCATTAGAATGTGTTGCCTGTAGACGGAGGGGTGCGCATTGCTAGATAAAGCGGCCAAATTGGGATAAAGCGTTCTCTACGGTCCGACGCAACCAGCTTAGAGATTCACACTGGACTTGCATATTTCCACTGAGTGTGTAATGGTATTTCTCCCATCCATGTTAAATTGTTAGCAGGCTGTCCCACATTGTTGTGGTGTACGGTAATGGAGCTACAAAGGCCCTTGGGTAGAATCCCAGTCAGTGGCCGTCAGTAGCTGGGGTCACTCCCAGAGTGGCAGGGATGGAAGATGAACAGCAAGACGCCCTCGGTGCCACTGGAGCGAGACCCGTACGTACACAGTAATTACATGCCTGGCTTAAAGAGAAAAGAGAGGAGCAAGAAGACTTGGACAAATTGCTGTGGTGGAGAAGACGAAGAAGTAGGACGGTCGGGAGACGGGGGCTGAGGGGGTGGGTGGCAACTAACATCTGGGAGCAGGGGCTCTCGGGAGGCTGAGGACATGAGCAATCATCAGGCGCCCAGATCAGCGGGGCACATCCAATCACCTCCCCCATGGTCCTAAGACCTTTTAATACTGTGTCAGTGTATACCGACACTTAAACCCTTTGAGCGGGCAGGGCTGGGCAGTGTGAAGGCAGGCGTTATGTTTACCGCACTGGGATAACTTGGCCTAACGGGCAGCAGCCGAATTTATATGCAGCAGACTTCACAAGACTAGAACTTTAATTAGTTTGCGCCGGTCTTGTATCATTATAGTCGGTCACACATTTGGAGAGGCAACTGTAAGCAGAGAGTTATGCGGGTTAGTTTATTAATGACTGTTGCTCTGCAATGCTATGCCAAAAATCTACTCCAACCCAACTCAGCCTGCTGACTGTGTGTGATTGGAAAAACCACAATAGAGTACATGAGAACCAAATTGTAGTCACGCACACTCTCGTCAGCGTTGTTCCTCCTTATCGCCTGCCTCTGCAGGTTGTTTCTCTGAGGTAGGTGGCTGTTCGCCAGTGAAACACTGCCTATCTCCAGAATTACAGAAGTACTTCCAGTTCACTAGTAAATGTCTGTAATGGAGAGGTCTGTGTATCCAAATGCAGTCAAGACTGTAATAGATAAAGCAATGCATTTCAACCTTGCAGGATTCAGGACGTATTCTATTGAGTTAAATCTGCTGATGTCCCAGTCACGGTCTGGTTGATAGATTAATTGAATCATAGGCAATCTTATCCGGCTACAGTCTCGTCCAGCGTTGGGTCTCGTGTCATAATGGCCATTTTCAGCGAACATCAGAGGCTTGGACGCAGGCGGTTGAGCGGACAGACTGTTGTCGTTGTATTTTGGACATCTTTGTGTGCGCCTGTTTGTATGTATGCTTGTTTGTGTATCTCCCTCTCTCTCTCTCTCTCTCTCTCTCTCTCTCTCTCTCTCTCTCTCTCTCTCTCTCTCTCTCTCTCTCTCTCTCTCTCTCTCTCTCTCTCTCTCTCTCTCTCTCTCTCTCTCTCTATCACTCTCTCTCTCTATCACTCTCTATCTCACTCTCTCTCACTTTCTTACTCTCTCTCACTTTCTCTCTCTCTATCACTCTATCTCTCTATCACTCTATCTCTCTATCACTCTCTCTCTTACTCTCACTCTCTCTCTCTCACTCTCTCTCTCTCACACACTCACACTCTCTCTCTCACACTCTCTCACACTCTCTCACTATCTCTCACTCTCTCTCACTCTCACTCTCTCTCACTCTCTCTCACTCTCTCTCTTCCCCCCCCCCTCTCTCTCTCTCTCCCTCTCTCATCCTTCTCTCTCTCTCTCCCTCTCTCTTCCTTCTCCCTCTCTCTCCCTCTCTCTTCCTTCTCTCTCTTCTCTTCTCTCTCCTCTCTCTCTCTACCCTCTCTCTTCCTTCTCTCTCTTCTCTTCTCTCTCCTCTCTCTCTCTACCCTCTCTACCCTCACTACACATCTAATATCAGACTATTGTTCATTGTACCATGCATTTCTTGCCTCCCAACTGAAAGAGTTTGGCTTCATTGGAGCCTATCCAGAATATTCTATCCCCTGTGCTCTTAGTTCTGTCGTACACACAGTTCTCTTGTTAAGGAGGGATGATAACATCTGACCCTTTGTCAGTTGTTAGAGTCCCTTCTAACAATATGAGATAAAACTGGCATTCTGGAATAGACCGCGTCACAGAGTCAGGAAGCTAAGGATTGTGATTTCAATTGGATGGTTGGTGGTATCCTGTACTGTTGATATAGGTTGCTGAAGGGCTTTCAGATGATTTGAGCAGGAACATTCTGGTGAATAATGTTTGCTGTATTTTGAATATGTTTTCAATATGTTATGCATTGCCACTTTCTCTGTTCTTGTCATCATTACTTTCTGACCATTTCTAATTACTATTTGAGCCCTGCGTTACAACGTTTTGGCGGAAGCACTCTTGAAACAGCTCCAGAGCTTGGACTGAAGCTGATGCAACTCTTTCCATGCTAGTTGTAGTTGACATTTTGGCCCAAATGATTCCGTTTTCCAGCTTACGAGTGTGAAATGTGTTTTTGCACTTTTCTCTCTCTTTCTTCTCACTGTCCCACACACGCACACACACACACACACGCGCACACACACACATACACGCGCGCACACACAACCTGAAAGACAACTATGGTAATTGTCTCTATTTTATATAGTAGGCCATACATTTTTCTACTTACTGGGTGCTATTGTTATCTCTGAAACACTTATTCAATGTGTTCAATGTGTTCATCATGCAATGAACTTCAATTTGCAAAGAAGATACTTTTTAGCTGTTAGCTTTACCACACTTTCTAAACTTTGCAAATTGGTTTTTCACTTGGCACGTATAAGTATCATCCCAAGTATGTTTACGGTGATTGTTTTTTCCAGCCTTGCTGTCAGCATTTCTGCAGTCCTTTAATGCTGATGAAGCCCATTGATGGCGACTACATCACGCTTTCAGAAATTGCTTGAATCAAATAATGAGTTTTTAATGATGTTAAGCATTATGCTATTTCTCTTTTCATTGATTATACTTTTTCTGCGGCGGCACCTCGACTTACGTCGGCTAAGCATCCTCCACAATCTTCCCTCGCAGACAGCTGTTTAATAGGCAGGAAAATCAACCTGAAAATAGAAATAGAAATGTTACACATTTTATGTTCACATTTTTACTCTCTCAAAAAAGTGTAGTATTTATCTTTAGCAAGGTCAGAACTAACATGCTGTTGATGACAAAGACATCAGGACAAGTAACGCGTTGACACCGTCAAAGACTCTTCCTGTTAACCTCTGACCCTGTTTACTCTGGGCCCCATTCTGCTGGTCAGGACAAAGGATGAGAGGACCCGGCCTGCCGGATATGTAGCCAGGAACCAGGGTCAGCGGTCTCCAGTCTCCACATTCTCTCCATTCACCCCCAGCATCACCATCTGGATGCCGGGGCCTCGCTGGCCGGCATAGTGGCAGAATTAGAACCGCACCATGACTGGGAGTTGTGCCAGGATACAGCAAAGGCAAGAGGGATAGTCCTGGAGGGAAAATGCCATTTTGCAGTTCATGGCCGTCTGTCCTGCACCTTCGGACTCCTTTACTTTGGACTGCAGCCCGTTTGGTTGACGTAGGCCTCTGTTGGCTGGCTGTCGACACGTCAACACGTACCTTTGCTCATCTCATTGGAAACACAATGACATATCTACATGTGAGCATGGACCAAATTGCTACTTCTGTAGCGGGGTCTGGCCTGGACTTTTTCGAGCAGTGCCTTACAAGTGTTTAACTAATAAGTGCGAGCAACCAAATAATCCCTATGTGATGTTAACGGGACGCTGGCATGGCGTCGGCTGTTATTTAACCAAAACAACCATCGAGGTCACGTCTGAGGTGGTTAGTCTCTGTTCCCAGGGAGCTGTGCTGCAGAGCATCGTCATTCTTAATGAGAAAACAGACTGCCTGTTAATAAGTCCAACGTACCAAGAGATGCATACGTGCATGCATTTATTTTTATGTGCATCTCAGCGTTTCAATACCTATTATTAGAGTGTGTACTTAATGAGGGTTGGTTATTTTGGGGTAAATGGGCACCACTTAAACCTATTTCCAAGGGTTAAGGGAAAGAGATATCCTGGTTACAAGGTGCAGATTTTCTTATCATCCTAGCCAGTCCTACCTTTCATTTTATGTAAATATTAATGGGGCAGATAGAAACAGTGGTGTAGTAACTTACACTCTCACCATGGTAACCAGCACGCTGCTTTCAGTTTGGGCTTTCTTTGTTTGACAGAACGATCTACTCGAACAATTGCATTTCAAATTAATTCTCTGTCAAGAAGCTTATGAGTTGTTGTATCCTGCCTTATAAACTGTATCCTGTCACTGTCCCAAATGATAAATACGGGAAGGGTATTTTGAATCTAACTCCTCTAATGCTATCAAATGATTAAAATAATGAATCGTTATTAATCAAATAATCCACTGTAGTTAATTGTGGTTTGATGCAATTAAAGTATATGATCAGATTTGGCCCTAATCAACATGAACAATATTCAGTTGTAAAACCACAGCATTATATTAAAGACATTTAGCTTTGTTGTAAAAGAAAGATAAACAGTGAGAATATTTTAAAGCCTTTATTCCGAACAAAAGTTTGATGTCATTAAATGTTGTTCATATTTCCAATACTTGGGATGGAACTCTGAAAGTGCTGTTATATATAATTGGTAAAATATATATATGTTGAAACAGATGAATAAAAGGTGTCTTAAAATATCAGTATTTTGATAGATTGTTAAGTGATCTGTGATTAACTTTGTCTAAAGAAACACTGTATTTAAACGTTTTTTGTTTTTTCTATCTGAGAAAAACTGAGTTTAGCCTAATGTGCCAAACCTAATGAAGGGTCTTTTGCAATTTGTTACAGGCATTAGCAGCATACATGATGAACAAAGAGTTTTAGGTTTCAGGAGAGTGAGATATGTACCTTACCTTATTGGATTAATGGAGCGAGCTATAGTAGTACGCGTATACCTCACCCTAACTCTCTGTAAAAGTAGGCTCCTTTGTGATTTAGTTTAAGGACCACTCCAGACCTTTATTTGTCCGTTTTATTATCTAATCTACTAAATTCAAAGATTCACTTGATTAAAAACGAACACTTTATATCTTTTAAAATGTTGCAGTGACATCACTGTGTTTGTGTGTCTGTCTTTGTGTGTGTGCTCACAGATGCTTGACAGAGACTGCAGTTTAGTATCACAAGGACAGCTCATCTCTGATGGTGATAATGTGTTGCTAATGACAAATGATTTTCTCTATGTATTCCAGGAGTAGAACTCTTAACAATACCTAGTTACCAGTGTGATGTTCCGTAAGAATGAAAATCACCTTTATTCCTACATTTACACACATACCCAGAACTTACATTCGTGTAATGGGACTGCTGATAGAATAGTATAGAATATAATTATATAATTTAATAGGAACAGATTCTTTTTTGCCATGGCGACCTGGCAAAGTTTCACATAAACTACACAAAATGCCAAAAAATAATCTATTTACAATAGATTTAAAGATTATGTAAATAACCATGGTGGCAGAGTAGACACAGAAAGTAACACCAAATTCTGAAATTAATATTCAGTTGTGGTCATGGCTATTGGCATTTTTAAGGTCATCATATACAATTTATCCTAATAAAAAGTGTGTAGTGTAACAGCCTTAGTCTACTGTATATAAACGGATGGGTTTTAGTACAAGGCCATCTCCAAATATCATTGTTTCAATAGTTCTCAGTGTTATTAATATTGCTGCTCAACTGTCAAGAACCTCTATGGATGTGGTGGCAAAAGCAAAATGTATCAGAGAAGCCTTCAAATGTTGGTGTGAACCTTTTAAAATAAAACACATAAAACATTTACAGACCATAAGGCAGACCTGGACCAATCTGGAGTGATGGTTTCAATTGGTACCATACGTCACACAAGAAGGGCTTTACAAATTAAGGCCACAAAGGACCCCACTGCTGAAACGAAAAAATAAAAAGGCACAACTTATCTTTGCTAAAACTGACCTAAAGAAAACATAAATGTTTTATGACAGATAAAACCAAAGTTGTGCTCTTTGGCATTGCGGACCAACAATTACTTTATATAAAATGAGAATATAATGAAAATAATACCTTATCTACATTAAATATGGTGAAGGATCAGTAGTGTTGTGTGGCTGCTTTGCTGCCTCTGATGCTGGAGGTCTTGAGCAAATTAAATGAATCAGCAAATCAGATGATTACTCTATCTGTCATTCTATAAGATAATGTGCTACCTGGTGTCAGAGAACTAGGTAAGGGTCCCCCAGCAAGACATCGATCTAAAGCACACATTCAAAAGCACAAAAGAATGGTATTTTAAATGGACCATCAATGAGCCCAGATCTCAATCTGATTAAAAGTATTTAGGAAAAAGCTAAAATCTGCTTTTGGGAAAAGGAATACTTCTTGAAGAATTTGCAATTGAAGAGTGGAAGCATCCAGCCTCACACAGGTGCAAGAAGTTTATAGACGACTACAAGAAACATTTGGAGGCTCTCCTTGTTGTCAGTTTGTGTCACCAATATAAGGAAAGTGTACCTTTAATGGTGTCATGGTCATATTTAATGTTTATTTTGTTAAATCACTGCCTGCAATTTGAAAATGCATCAATTTTGTTATTAGACATGCTATTAAAATATTCTGGTAATACAACGGAGGTACATTTCAAATCATTTCTGAAGATATTGTCTTACAAAATATTAAAGGATGCTAGTAACTTTGACCAGAATGATATAAATCAGTGGTTCTTCAACCTTTGCTGGGGACCCAGAACCATTTCACAACTTGGTTGTTGCCCTGAACAAGCTCACCTGAATGAAGCGGCCAAGCGTCTGATATTAAGTAGATAAATTGATTCAGATGCGCTACGTGTAGCTCTTGGGAACATTGAATACATGGAATGTACGTGGGTCCTCAGGAGAGGTTTTAGAACCAACAATATCAATTATAGGCAGGATTGGTGTAAAGATAAGGGTTCAGGATATGGGGTGAGTATAAAATGATAAATATATACACGCATATAAATATGTGTAGATTGAAAGGTACACACACTGTTCCAGTATATGCAGATGTGTTTAGTGCAAATATAAAGCAGCTATTTAGCAGTATTTAGTTATGTAGGCTTAAGGTGGAGATTAGAGTCTTATTTTCCTCTGTGGGACACATCACACTAAACTGTTCAGACAATTTTATTCATTATTGACCTGTACTGCCCTGCTGGAGTCGGATGATGATGGTACTGTGCACTTCCTTGCATTGGAGTCATGTGGGGCCTCGGTTGGGGGGCAGGGGGCAGAGCAAATAATGTGGAGCAGTTTAACTCTGCAGTGGGCAGAATTAGAACTGAACCAGACAGTGATAAAGGGATGAGGATGGGCACAGAATTTGATTGAATATATAGTGAGTGTCTCATTTGAAAACAAGATTATATTTGGAAAACACTTACTAGAGTCTTTTTTATCCAAAAATATACTAATTTTAGCAAAAAATGAATATGGACCCACTAACTATCTATGCAATGAATTAACAATGGTTATTGTAATGATATACGAGTGCTATTATTTTGAAAAGAATATTCAGATTTATTTTTGCCGACATAATCTAGTGTTGCCAGGTGAACAGTTTTTGCCCCCAGCTAGAACCAGCCCTGGTTGCGAGATGATGGTCCTGAGGGATTACAGTGTCCCACATGAACAAACAAGGCTTCCAAGGGAAAACGGTAAAGAAATGTAGCAAAATAAATGACAAATAATGTTTTTATTGGATCACGTAGTATCCGGTTTAATACTTTTTCTCTTCGGGACAGAATGAACACAACATCCAGCACTACACATTTCAAATAAAATGATGACTATGGTGTTCAAATGCAGACTTTCAGCATCTCTAAACATTAGGGTACCAAATGTGTTTGGCCATTGGCTGCACAGCTGTTTCTAATGAAGAAGGTGTATTTGTTTGCATTGTTATTGCATACACAAGAATGCTGGTAATGTCTACAATGATACCAGGCTTCCTCTTTGCATTTTGAGTCTGTTGTTGTGTCTGACAACAAAAGACATAAAGACACTGTAGACTCTACAGAGCCTGGACTGCATAAACCCTAGACTTTCTAAAAACAGGATGGCCTAAAAATGACATAAAAAGATCACAAGAGTTCTTGAAATAAAGTATTGTAAACATATGAGACTAATCTTAGAATGTATAAGAGATGGCAAGAGAAAGGTGAAAGAAAAAAGAACTGGCATACCACCTCATCTGTGAAATATGTTGGAGGGGCGGGGTGTTAAGTTTTGAGCATATATGGCAGCAAATAGAACTAACTTAATTGTCTTTATTGATGATGTAACTGCTGATGGCGGCGGCAGCAACAGTATGAATATTTTTTATTAAAATATTGGTAAATCAATTGTATTTGCCACGTGCCAGGTACGACGTGTGCTCAGCACATACAGTGCCTTGCGAAAGTATTCGGCCCCCTTGAAAATTTTGAACTTTTGCCACATTTCAGGCTTCAAACATAAAGATATAAAACTGTAATTTTTTTGTAAAGAAGCAACAACAAGTGGGACACAATCATGAAATAGAATGAAATTTTATTGGATATTTCAAACTTTTTTAACAAATTAAAAACTGACAAATTGGGCAAGCAAAATTATTCAGCCCCTTTACTTTCAGTGCAGCAAACTCTCTCCAGAAGTTCAGTGAGGATCTCTGAATGATCCAATGTTGACCTAAATGACTAATGATGATACATAGAATACACCTGTGTGTAATCAAGTCTCTGTATAAATGCACCTGCTCTGTCTCAGAGGTCCGTTGAAAGCAGAGAGAGCATCATGAAGAACAAGGAACACACCAGGCAGGTCCGAGATACTGTTGTGGAGAAGTTTAAAGCCGGATTTGGATACAGAAAGATTTCCCAAGCTTTAAACATCCCAAGGAGCACTGTGCAAGCAATAATATTGAAATTGAAGGAGTATCAGACCACTGCAAATCTACCAAGACCCGGCCGTCCCTCAACTTTCAGCTCATACAAGGAGAAGACTGATCAGAGATGCAGCCAAGAGGCCCATGATCACTCTGGATGAACTGCAGAGATCTACAGCTGAGGTGGGCGAGTCTGTTCATAGGACAACAATCAGTCGTATACTGCAAAAATCTGGCCTTTTTGGAAGAGTGGCAAGAAGAAAGGCATTTCTGAAAGATCTCCATAAAACGTGTCGTTTAAAGTTTGCCACAAGCCACCTGGGAGAGACACCAAACAAGTGGAAGAAGGTGCTCTGGTCAGATGAAACCAAAATCGAACTTTTTGGCAACAATGCAAAATGTTCTGTTTGGCGTAAAAGCAACACACCCTGAACACACCATCCCCACTGTCAAACATGGTGGTGGCAGCATCATGGTTTGCGCCTGCTTTTCTTCAGCAGGGACAGGGAAGATGGCTAAAATTGATGGGAAGATGGGTGGAGCCAAATACAGGACCATTCTGGAAGAGTCTGCAAAAGACCTGAGACTGGGATGGAGGTTTGTCTTCCAACAAGACAATGATACAAAACATAAAGCAAAATCTACAATGGAATGTTTCACAAATAAACATATCCAGGTGTTAGAATGGCCAAGTCAAAGTCAGGACCTGATTCCAATCTAGAATCTGTGGAAAGAACTGAAAACTGCTGTTCACAAACGCTCTCCATCCAACCTCACTGAGCTAGAGCTGTTTTGCAAGTAGGGATGGGCAAAAATTTCAGTCTCTCAATGTGCAAAACTGATAGAGACATACCCCAAGTGACTTACAGCTGTAATCACAGCAAAAGGTGGCACTACAAAGTATTAACTTAAGGGGGCTGAATAATTTTGCACACCCAATTTTTCAGTTTTTTATTTGTTAAAAAAGTTTGAAATATCCAATACATTTCGTTCCACTTCATGATTGTGTCCCACTTGTTGTTGATTCTTCACAAAAAATTACAGTTTCATATCTTTATGTTTGAAGCCTGAAATGTGGCAAAAGGTTGAAAAGTTCAAGGGGGCCGAATACTTTCACAAGGCACTGTAAGTCCATTCTTATGATGCAATTTGAGGTGGTATTAATATAAGAAATATAAAATTTAAATAACATAACAAGGTTTAAACACTTGGATGGAATAACCTTTGGGATACCTGGATTTGTTGAATGTGCAGGACACCAGGTGCCGCAGGTCAGTGATTTAACCAATTGCCTATAGTCATTGTGCGGTTCTTAATTATGGCACTGCCCATAATAGCACCCATAGAACACGGATATAGCTTGCAATGAGTTTTTAGGGCAAAAATATTGATCTTTCTTGCCTGGACAAGTCAATCCCTCGCAGATAAAGTTTCCTATGTACCTTAGTTGGTTAAGCATTTAGCTTGATTCCAGTTTGAATCTATACATTCACTATTGTAAGTACTTCTGTAGGAAATCTATTTTAATTCCATAAATGTAAATTCATAGAAAACTGAACTCTCATTTTAAGTACAAAACATATGCATGTAATATGCTACAATTTCTAAATGATTCATTTTGATATGGATGGAAATACTAAAAAATAAAAGCTTACAGTCTGTACTTTAACAACATGGTCATTATTTCATGTCAAATCCAAATTGCTGAATACATAGCAAAAACAAATGTTACTGTCTAAATACTTTTAAAGTTCACAGTGTCTCTCCCAGACATGTATCTGTTTTGCCAGTTTGGTTAATGTTTCTGAATCCCACAACCCCACTGGTGCCCAATTCTACTCCTCTTCCTCCTCACCACCTTTCAGATTTTCTGCTGTGGGATCTGATGTCTTTTAACAGAAGGATTGTGGGAGTTAACTATTGTTTTTTGTGTGTGTACTTTGTTGTTCTCCTATTGGCGTTTTACTTACTGTTGTTCTCCTATTTTTTCTTAGGATTTTAAGGAACTCCTTTAAAATAGTATCTAACTAGCTACTAAATATACAATACAAATGTAAGCTATGTTTAAATGAAGGGGACATTCCCACAATATGTTAATGCAGGAGTTTTCTGACCTTTTTTACACAAGGCCCACTTCTGTATTGTTTCAGTCAGGCCATATTTAATTCACCACCTGTTTGATTTGTTTACTTTGAGTGACCTAGGAACATTTTCTGTGATTCTACATAGTTTAACAACAGCTTTTCTATAATTTAGTAGTCAAGGTTATAAACCACTGCTATTAATAGTAATAATGATAACAACAACAACAACAGTAATAACTAGTGTTAGATGTGGTAGTAGTAATATTCATACTGTTGTTGAATGGTTGTAGTGCCGGAAAAGGACAAAGTCAAAATCCTGCAATTTAAGCAGGAAGTGGTCAATATCCTCCGTTAGACCTGAACTGGCCAGCTTTAGAAATACATGAGATTTTTGTTTTAATCATAGTATAGGGCTCTGTAAAATGTTGCTGTCTTATAATTTTTAGAATAATAACATATGAAACCTCAAATTTTCAAAAAACAAATTTTTTAATTGTGTACAAGACAAATTACTTTGAAAGCAAAATCTAATTTCTTTGACACTGTTTTTTTTCCACCTGAAATCCAGAAGATCCTGGGTATTGCATGGTAGTGTGTACCAAGGAGAGGCTATCTGTTTCTCAGCTTCTCTGCTATTATTTTCAACACAATCAATACTGTTGTAGCTATGTGCCCTGAAGACCTAACTGTACCTGTCTGTCTTGTACTGCCTTGGCAAGCAAACCAAGAGCAGTTCAAATGTTTTAATTTGTGTTCTGCAATCAGGTAGACAACACGATTCTCCACCGTGTGACAGGGCGTCATAACTTGGATATTCCGCCTGTTTAGGATGCGTTTTCCATCATTTTAGCTCTTTATCCACAGTCGCTCGCTAGCAACACGACCTGGCACACACACTTTATTTTCTGTGTACGTGTTTCCTGCACCCCCGTGCTTGTCATTTGTTAAGAGCACAGCATGGCGCAGTGAGTCTTGCGTTCCTAGCGTGTATCTTGGCGCTCTTACTGTGAAAGCACTTCCGCCCCTCCCTCACTCTCTGTCTCTTTCTGTTTCTGTGAGGGTGGACGTGGGCGGTTGTTCGGAGCATGGCACCATATCTTTCTGAATGCAGGAGGGTTGAGGCCGGGAGAGAAATCCACTGCTAATGGGATACTGAGAAGGACCTCCATCCGTCATACAATAGAACCCT
>JACXGM010001467.1:0-15547 GCA_016801145.1 Umbra pygmaea
CTATGACTGGTCAGGATTAAATGACACCTGACCCAAAGCACATTCCTAGCTTTTTCCTATCTTAACTTGAAAGGCAGATGTCGCAAAACCTAAAGCTAATTATCTCCCTTGACCCACACCCCATCTGTCTAAACAAAAGGTTGACCCTATACTTTCTTCCTGTCCTGAGGATTTATCACCCCCTCGATTGTAAAGCAAAAGTTTCTGATCTCACAATTTTGGTGATAAAACAGGCTTCCAATACTATACATTCAGTCTGTAATATAAAGTACAGTCATGACTTCGATCTACACATGAATGATTCAATCTTCTGCTCATTTAACCATTTTCAAAAAGACTATGATGGGTACTATGAACACATATCCAGATATTGTTAAAATGAAAGGACATTCCACTTTCTTTTAGAACACCAATTCAATATTTCTATAATAGTTACTGTTTACTGTAAAATACCACTACAATCTGCGCATGCGCAAATGAATGATACAAATCAAAATGATTCGTTCATTTGAATGAACGAGATTCAAAGATACGATTCAGTAAAAAGAACCAAACTTCCCATCACTAGTATGGCTGCAGCCTGGATACCTCCCGTCTCATGCCCTCTCGGCGGCTGGTGCTGTACCAGAGCTTCGACTTTTCAAAATAAAGTATAGGGTCTGGTCCACTATGTTTTTGTACTTAGTTTTTTTATGTTTTTGAACTAAACTCTATGGAATAGAGATGGATTATCAATTATTTTGTTAGAATCCGTCGTTGTATAATCATATTACATTTGAGGAGACTGCACTTCAGTGATGCGCCTTTCGGACCTTGACATTAAACACTCATGTAGGCTATGGCTTAAACAAATGTCAACGTTAAACTCTGACGCAGTTTTAAATGTTTTATGATTTCAGAAAGGAAAAGGTTGACCAATATTTTATAGAGTTCTATTTGTGTTGTCAAATTTCATATCCATAAATGCAGCTTTGGAAATTATAGAGGAAAAAAGATTTAGCTTATGTATAATACATTTTTTCCAAAACAGGTGGAACCTGTCACGTCTTCTATGTTCAGCGCTAAAGGACCTTATTGGCGCTGCGTGCTCAAAGACAACGAGGTCCAAATTAACCAATCACTGAGCAGAATTCCCAAACAGGGAGTTTAAGTCTGCAATTAAGGACTATTTTTATTTTCAGGTCTAAAACATCATAAGGTTTCATAGAGTCCAAGGTGATAGTACAATAAACATTACAACACCAAAAAAATATTAAATTCACAAAGCAACTCATTCTCACATTTGAGAAGCTGTAAAATACAATTGTTATTTTTACTTGTAAATACTTACACTTATCAAAATTGTAATGAGTCAGACTACCAGGAATGGTTATTAATTTTTAATGAACAGCTCTGGATATTACACAATTAAACAAAACTGACTAATAGGTACAGAATCCAGTGAGCAGAGAATATCCAGTAGACAGGCAAGAGGGTTCAAAATCCGGGAGGTCAGAGAACAGGGCAAATCCAAGGAACAGAGAAGTCCGGCAGGCAGAGGGATTTGGTACACAGGTATACTTGCAAAGTAGACAATCAGACGGGCAGAATCCAAAAGCAGAAACAGTGGCAGGCAGGGTCAGTAACAACAGCAGAAGTACAGGCAGGCAGAATCCAGAGATCGTAGTCGAGCAGTCCAAAAATCAGAAACATAAATCTAGTCCAGAGAGAAATACCAAAACGCTTAGTAGATCAAAATTGAACAATACCTCGCAAGGAGGCAAGAGGACAGGTGAGGTTATATAGTGTTAAGGAAGGGAGTGCAGGTGTTCAATATTCTGGTGATTGTGATCTGTAGGGAGTGCTGTGTTCATGTGACTGGGGACTTTGTGATCTGCTGGCTCGTTGTCTGGTGCTGGGTTCATGTGAGTAAGAATCTTGTGACATACCGGGATCTTGTATTGAAAACAGTGATGTGACGGAGCCGGCCCGGGAGGATCTTACACAAAATATTATGACTAACATTAAATCTGTGTGCTTTGGGGATAAATAATTATTGGTATTATTATTTGCATTCTTTAGTTTGCTTGGGCACAATATGGTGATTTTTTAAACATCAAAATTGAAAAAGCAGGACTTAATAATAATAAGTCAATTGAACAAACTGGAATCAAATTACCAATACTTAAACTTTCCAACAAATTTAAGTGTATTCAAAACAACTCAGTTATTACTTCAACATTTCATTTTTGAGATATATTCATGTGAATGAGTCACTTCAACTTCATGGGAGGTTTAAGTTATGTTAAATTACTTCTTTTATTAAGATGGGCTGTTAGGTTTTACAGTGCACTGATGAGAATATGCAGAAACCACAAATGACAGTATTGTTCAACTGCAACTATTAAAATTAGGTTAATAAGTGTCATTCTTATAAGCATTTGTAACTACATTTATAAATGATTAATAACTGAAAAATAAGAAAAATAAAATATGTGCGTACAGAGGATTTATAATGCATTTACAAATGATTACATAACCATTAATAGTGTTATTATAAACCCTTTATTGACCCTTTATAAATTGTAACTTATTCTAAAGTGTTACCTAATTTTCATTTGACTATAAAAACATGATATGGTTTCCATTATTGCAAAAAACACATTCATACAAATGCGGTTAGCGGGAAGGTTAGACTGAGTTTTTGATCCTGGGATCCTTTGGATGAGGAATCAGAGAAAGATAGCTGACTGTAAGTACATATTTTCTTGTCAGACGTGGATGTATTAGCTGAGTCCCAATAATGGACGGGTCTGTTTACATTGCACTCATGTCACATAATAACGTGACTTTTTATTCTGGTCATAGCTATTGTAAATCGGATATGATACCTAGATTTGTGAAATTCTAAGCTTTCTTTACATATCAGACATTTCCTCAAATTCTTGAAAATGTACCAGTTTGTATTCACAGTGCAAAAAGAATTGGCGGCTGGGTGTTACGTCCCCAGTCTCAATGTAGATGGAAATATGTTTTACCTGTTCTGTGTTCCTGTTCTCTGTATGTTTGGTTCAGTGTGTCTATTTCCCCACAGGTAGTGCAAATCCAGTAGTCATGGTCAATCATCACTCATCAATGACTCCTGCTCTCCATCATCCAGTTCACCTGGTTACAGTCATCAACTTCAATCCCATCATGCCCTTCAACTATGGAGCAAAATCAGTGCCACGAGACAAAGCTCCGTAAAAAAAGATTTGTGTACTTGCAGAGAGGTTTTGTGTACTCGCAGAAAATATTTGTGCACTTGCTAAAAAGATTTTTGTCTACTTGCAGAAAGGATTTGTGTATTGCAGAAAAGCTTTGTGTGTCCGTCGAAAGGAGCTGGGAGTCTCTGACCAGAGCCATTGAGAGAGTTGTGTCAATGGAGGGTAAAAAAAGCTAGTCATGAGGTACAGTCACGTGGTTCATGGGTCTCTCAAAGATTCCAAGCGGGTGATTTTAATACATTGACGTCTATGGGAGCAGCTGTAACAAATTACCTGAAATTAAAAGTTTAGAGTGACTAATGGCGGGTTGCCGCCTAATAGTCATATTGATGGGCTCCTTTAATTGCTTTGAATCAAATGACTGACAGCAGTTGAGGGCAATCAAATGTACAGAAAACATGACGATCAGTGTACTGTCATTTATTATAAAAGAAGTTACTTGACAGCAATGCAAATGTCATCAATTTATGTTCAGTAAATGGCTGTTCTTCGTTAAATATACCTTTTATTGTACTATTGCACACAGAGGCTTATACTTCAATACAATAAATATACAATAAAATGACTATATAAAAAGCAAGTGCATTAATTTCAGGTGCATCAATGCACAGTAAAAGTGTACATAGTGAAATGCACTTACCGTACAGTAATCAGTGTTAATTTATCATATACTTAATTTCATGCGATTTGAAACGCAGGTGCAGTTTTTCAACTTAACTCAGTCGAAGTGAAACCATTAACAGGACTTGAGTACATTTGTTACTTTTACTTTTTATTGTGTCAGCCAAAATAATGATAAAGATTTGTGTCTGTAGTTGGCTGCATTAACCCAAGTATTTTTTATTTTGTTTTGAGGCATAGACATTCGGTAATTGAGTTATCCCTGTAAACAAATAGGAAATGGACATATTAAAACTTTAACATTTTAGTAAATCAATTATTAGGCATATGCTTATGTCTTTCATGTTGCCAGCTTCTTGTAGAATGGTTGGATATGCAGCATGTTGGTGCACCGCCCACTCAGAGAAGGGGGTCAGGATGTTTGGCTTCCCTGCAGAAAGTGAGAGAAGGAAGAAATGGTTAATCAAAGTGAGCAGGAGTAATTGGACTATCACAGGAGAGGCCAACAACATGAAATTATGCGAGGTAATGATGTGAGGATAATGTATTCAGTAGCATTTATAAAATACCCTTCATGTAAAAAATCAAAAATGGTGCAATTAACAACTACACATGATAT
The DNA here is from genome assembly GCA_016801145.1 of Umbra pygmaea. Classification (NCBI taxonomy): domain Eukaryota; kingdom Metazoa; phylum Chordata; class Actinopteri; order Esociformes; family Umbridae; genus Umbra; species Umbra pygmaea. The sequence goes on from JACXGM010001467.1 coordinate 4,486, forward strand.
ATATATATTAGATATGATCTAATATGGTATGTTATTGGGTTATTGTTAACATTACTAAAGTTTACATCAAATTTCTACAATGTCTACAATAAACTCATACTAACATTGCCTAAAATGTATCTATAACTCAACCCAGATGTATTAATAAAGAAATTATTGTTTTAAAGTAATTTACTTCTACAGTACTGTAATCATTTTAAAAACCAGAATAGGCTAACGTGTTAACTGTTGACATTAGCTAGTTTTCCTCTAGTTAATTTTATAAACTTATACTGAATTTACTTACTCAGGAAACTGAATTCCTTCTTTGTTAGGCCTGTCATCCTCAACCGATTTTATCAAACTTTCATCGAAAGCCTTATGTCTGTCGCGTTCCCCTCGGGTGGTGGTGTAGAAATAGACAGGCGTGAAGGATTTTCAAACCAATAGTGTTTAATAACAACCGTAAAACAAAACTGCCTCGAGGGGCGAAACCAAAAGTATACTGCTATCAGGAACACTTCACAGGAACACGTAACAGAGACATTGACCGACAGGGAACGAACCAAACACCCAACTTAAATACAACACTGAACTATAGACAATGGGAAACACCTGGTGAACAAGACTAAACAATGACGTCACCTACACATAACCAAAGAACATGCAATATATGACAGAGGCACTAGAGGGAGGCAAACATTACAAGACACATTGGGGAGTAATCGAATAACTAACCACAGGACACACACAAGAGAGACATCGTATACACAAACACACAGGGTAGCGACGGGGATCCGGTCGCGGTGTTGGGGGTCTGGACGGGTGCGTCAGTGACGGGGGTCCGGACAACAGTGGCGGCTGAGCAGGGGGTCTGGACGGCTCCCAGGAGGCGCCGGCACCAAACCCCGGCGGCGGAGGGAGGAGTAAGGCCTCCAGGTCCGTGGCCAGGAGGGACTCTGGTGTGGGAGACTGTGGGTAGACTGCGGGAGGCTGTGGGCAGACTGCTGAAGGCTGTGGGCAGACTGCTGAAGGCTGTGGGCAGTCTGCTGGAGGCTGTGGGCAGACTACTGGAGGAGACGATGGCGGCGAGGGCGGCGAGGCGGCTATCTTGTGTGGAGGCGGCCCGTCGACCATCTTAGAGGGACCGAACATGGACTGTAGCAGGATGGTGAATCCCTTGGGGTCCTCCAAAAGAGGGTGGTCCGCCTCCCACAGGGCCAGGGCGAAGGTAAGGGCCCCACCCTCCAACCGGGAAATGGTGAGGGCTACATGGTCCTTCGCCGATAGTTAAATTCCCGCCTCCTCCCTAGACCCCTAACCCAACCTATCCTGGGAATAGGGGCCCTAACGTGGGATATGAGGGAAGCTATTTGGCAGTTGGCCTGTAAACTAGGGGTGCTAGTGCTCAGATGGGGGACCTGAGAGCTAGGGAATAAACATGGGGAGCCAAGGAGGGGGGCCATGGTAGCTAACCTGTGACCTATGTGAGCTAGCTGGGGTAGCCTGTGAGCTAGCTTGGTTGGCCTGTGAGCTATCTGGGTTAGCCTTCAGATGGGGGGCCCTATAAAGCGGACCAATGCCCTGAACCTGAGTGCTAGGGGATAAACATGGGGAGCCAAGAGGAGAGCCACTGTAGCTAGCCTGTGACCTCTGTGAGCTAGCTGGGTTAGCCTGTGAGCTAGCTGGGTTAGCCTTCAGATGGGGGGCACTATAAGGTGGACCACTGCCCTGAACCTGAGTGCTAGGGAATATACATGGGGAGCCAAGGGGAGAGCCACTGTAGCTAGACTGTGACCTCTGTGAGCTAGCTGGGGTAGCCTTTGAGCTAGCTGGGTTAACCTGTGAGCTAGCTGGGTTAGCCTTCAGATGGAGGGCCCTATAGAGCTTGGGAGACGGCGTCACGGAATGGTGCATTGTGGGTAGTTGTGGCCATTTTAGCGGTAACGCAAATCAAAACATTACTGTAGCCGGCACCGAGGATAGTAGCAAATAACAATGAAACTCTAGAGCTATAGCAATATAATATGTAAGCTATTAATAATAAAGCATTTTAACATTTAAGCTACAGCAACAGAATAATATGTAAGGTCCAGTGCAGAGGAGACTATAGCTAGGAATTTCCACTGCATCGTGTGTCAATTGACTGATGCGTTCTAGAAATGTAAGGGTCAAATGATGCCATAGCCTGTCAGTTTTAAACTAACCTCGTCTTTCCACCAGAAATCTAGATGAATAAACAAGGTGACATTGCTAATCGAGAATTGATATGCTGATTTGGCTAACAGCTACAGTGAATAATTATTTTTATATTTAACATCTTGCTCCCGAAACACAGCAACGTACTTACTGCTTGAATCTGAACGGCAGAACTTTAGTTAACTGCTCAAATAATAAATTAAATGTAGTTAACTCTGGCAGCTGAAGATATTTTGACCATGTCATGAAAATATCCAAAATTGCTAATCGCGATTAGCCGCGATACTAACGGAGTTGACTACAAAGCAACGCAAAAAGACCTTGACCTTTGATAATAATACCTTACCATTGTGAAAGTGCCATGAGCAAACAAGCATGGCTTTGGAAATATTGTCGAAAGTGGTGGTTTTTCTCCATACAGCGGTGACCCAAGCCATCCGAAGCCTCTTTGTAATTTCGTACACCAGGTCTCCTTGCATCTTCCCAATTACGAAAATGGTGAAAACTACTACAGTTTGTTTTTGGCGTTCACCCTGTAGACCATGAGACCTATTACAGCAGTTCACGATGCAGCAATACTGAGCCATTTTTCCTGAAATAACCTTAATAATAACCTTAATATTATCAAATGAACAACAAATTCTATACAGTACTACAGTAACTTACTATACAGTATATCTACTTCCGTACCGTGATTCCCAGAATTCATTGCGATGTGACGAAACAATCCCGTACTCTATAAGGCGAACCACTGCCCTGAACCTGAGTGCTAGCTTGGTAGCTAAACTCTGCACGAGGGGACCTAGCCTGTGAGTTGGGTGAGCTAGGAAGGATGACTGAACAAGTAGGGAACTGGGAAGACCTAACCTCAAGACTGGGGGCCCGACTGGACTCCCTCCTGCTGGTTCCGTTTAAGGTAGATTAATCTCCTCCCGACGGCGTGTCACCTGGGTACTCCTTCGCTATCTCATGTCATTAGGTATGTGACACATAACCTAAGAACATGCAATATATGACAGAGGCACTAGAGGGAGGCAAACATTTCAAGACACATAGGGGAGTAATCGAATAAATAACCACAGGACACGAAGAGGTATCGTACACACGAACACACAGGGCAGAAATCAAAGGAACACATGAGGAAAAAAACAGACCAACCAAACCAACGTAATAATTATTGAAAAACACTAAGGACAAAATACATACACATGGGGAAGTCCATATTACAGCCACTTCCAGGGCTGGACGTCACAATGTCCTTTTCTTCTATCTGTTGGTTTCATAGTCTTACGGTTTAAGACAGAAACAGCTTGAACAATTTAGTTAAAATCTGCTGTAATCAAAAAGTATCACTATCACCCCGCTGAGGAGTTGAACAAAATAAAAAACATGGCGGACAATTCCTTTCGCTTCAAATCTCAACACCAACTTCCAAATAAGACCATCTAAAAAATAAAAACGATTTAAACATTCACTTACCACAAAAAGAGTGTCACTGATGTAGACATGGTAATCAGCCAGAGGTTTTAAGCAATCTAATCTCTTTTGTAATAAAGTGTTTTTTCGTGACGAAGCGATAGCTAGCTAGTGGCTGTCATGTCAATACCGGTCAATACACCAGTGGCTGGCTCATTGGTGGCTGGCCTAATGTCTGACCTACCACTCACATTACACACCCTGAGTTTTCAACATATCACATATTTTAAAATATCAAGGAATAGCCTACAGTTGACATCTTTATTATAAAATAGAGGAATTATGATAGCCTACCCGTTCTACCGGCAAAATTAAGATAGGCTACTTCTCTATGAAAACGGTTGTTTGAATAAGACTTACAAGTTGCCTGATATTATTGTTCTGCCTATGTTTTAATTATTTTCTGTAAATTGTTGAGGCATATAGCCTACAATTGTTTTCCTACAAGTTGTTAGCAAATTGAATGATCTCTCTCCCTCTGTCGTTGAAATCATCCTAATATTAATAACCGGGCGGGTCACCAGACATTTGGGGCTTAGACAATCCATTGATATATAGCTGGGGCTGGAGTGATTGCATGTGTTTAATTACATTTTATGTGTGCTATTACATTATTTGTAATAACAGTGCGAAATAAATTAACTGAATTTTTCTGATAACGAACGCTATTATGTTCAAGTGCAACGCGACTGAAATGACTGAAGCATGTGTCGCGACGCTACCCTCAATTTGTACGTTGATGGGTGTTCCTCAAGTACAGCTGTGGGCTACAGAAACAATCAGTTTCTCCATGTTTGCCACATCTACAAACAAGGATTCACCGCAAGCCTTCCCCTCATCTCCTCTGTGCTCTTCTTCTATTGTATAGTCGCGTTGCATTCAACGGATTCATTTGAACGTGCAACATTTTCTCAATTGCAGTGCCGCATTCCTGGGATGCTTTGCGGGCGCGTTGACATCACCCATAGGAATACATTTGTCCATGCTACACTTCTATTGTGTCGCACCAAGCGAGGTGCGACACAACAGAAGTGTAGCACGGACAAATGTATCTGTACCGTAATGGAATCCAGCATTATGCAAATGAATCCATTGAAGGCAACGCGACTATCCAATAGAAGTAGAGCACAGAAGAGACGGGGGAAGGCTCGCGGTGAATCCTTGCTGGTAGATGTAGCAAAAATTTAGAAACTGATCGTGGCTGTAGCCCACAGCTGTACTTCAGGAACACCCGTCAATGTAAAAATTGAGGGTAGCATCAAGACAACACCCAACAGACATGTCGGACAAATGGATCTGTACAGTTAGGCGGGATGTCCACTGGACACGTCGAACGCATTGTGTTGCGCCGGAAGTCATTCATTGTCAATGGAGCAATCCACAAACATCCGTTTGCCTTGAGGGGTTGCGATGCGATGCACTCTGTGTGTCTAGCCTTAAGCTAGATTCACACGAGACACGGCAAAAAATCCTTGTGTGGCATCGTAATCCAGACAAACTTGTACACTGCAATCAACATTGTAATCATTCTTCCGCATCTACGAGATGGTGGGCAACATTGCATACAACTGTCCATCTCCAGCAAGGCGACTGACAGGAGCTGTTTTCAGTTTAGACTTAATTATAAGTCAGTATAATTTTCAAGTCACCAGCCTTTAAGGTATAAGTCAAAAGTCATTGAGAAAAACACCGAATGAAATCAGTATTTTTTTCAAAAATAAAAATATCAATGCACTGTTCTAAATTATTATGCACAACAGATTTTCTAAACATTGTATAGGTTGTTAAGAACTGAAAATGGTCATTTGTTGAATTTGCAGCATGAATATTTATACTGTACATTATATCCATTTGTTATGTGAAAACAATCAAAACCTCAATCTAAATTTACCGCAAATCGCATTGTTTACAAACTATAACAACAACTATTGTACAGTTTGTGTGCATTATTCACTGGCGCTACGTGATCTGGCTATGTACACCAGTAAGAGAGTCGCTGCAACCTTCAGTTTTAGTTCAACAGATTTATTGGCATCCTAATCCAACAGGTAAATACAGTGCGTGTTGCTTTCAATACCATGTGTTTGGGCACATGTGTGTAAGTTTGCGTGTGTGTGTGTGTGTGGTTTTCAGTAAAATAAGAAAATACAGAATATGTAAATATAACCTGTACATAATGCACAGATATACAGATTAAAGCAACAAGCAACAAATCACTCTGAATATACATAATTGTATGCAATGTACACAATCACTATGCAATAAATAGTTGCTGTGCAAACAACCAAATAATACTGGACAGTAATGAGAATCAGTAGAACTCTATGGAGGACCAACTCTGCCAAAATAAGAAATAAATATATAAATAACTAAATGCTAAAAAAATAAATAGGCATATGATTAATTGCACAATAAATACAGTAAATAAATAAATGTAGGCAGTAATTAAATTATACAATGAGACATTAATGTATATATCTCTTTTAATTAGCTTCTTTATTCATTCACCTTTGTAATAATTACCTTAAAATTAATAAATTCAAATTTATTTATTAATGACTTATTTTTAAATGTATGTATTTATGTGTAGATTACAATATTTTTTGTCTGTTTTATTCTTCCTTTGTATTTTTTTACCCTTTTTATTTCTTCAACACTATTTATTTATCCCTGTCCTTTTTGTAATTAACAAATGTACAACACTCTACAAACATGCATCCATGAATAAATTACCAATTATTATTTCTGAATGATATATTCTGCATTACGTTCTTTGCACTACGATAGACATGAGCATGCTGTCCTGAAAAATAATAAGAAAAATACTGTTGTGTTGACTACACAAACAAAGATACATTCAACACTAGCATAAACATAAATTATGCACTTACGTTCTAAATAACACACACGGCAACACAACATAAGTTTTGTACAAAAGACATTCAACTTTAGGAGCAGCTGTACTTATGTCAGCAGCGAACTTCAAAGGGAATGGCAAGGTTGGGCATGCGCTCAAATGCGTGAGTCTAAGGGATGACGTAGACTCATCAGTCCAGCAGGGAGTTTTCCACAACTATCACAAAATATTTCCAGACTTTCGACCTTCAACACAGTATTCCAGCCACTAAATTCTATCTAATTCAGAATCCCCAGGCTATATAGATGTTTGCAGACATCTAATTCCTATTTCTAAACACCGGGAAAGCATTATGATAGCACTATAATGTGCGAACATATCCTGCATCCAGGTTGCGCTGATTCACCAGAACGCCACTCACTTGATTGACAGTAAATCCATAAAATCATCACCAAACCATCTGAATTTACACTAGGTAGACAGCCAGCTGTGATTTTCAGGTATGTTTAGTTGATTCTTGTAAGCCAAAATTGACATAAACTTCAAGGATGCGTAATCGCGGCACTCATGTCCACCAATCCAGACTTTTATGCAGTTTTTCAACTTTGTTCAATGAAAAGCTTTTATAACATGCCTCCCAATAGTCAAAAAGTTTTGGGAAAAGGAGAAATATCAATGTTATTGATGTTTTGGAAGAGATTTGCAGAGAAACTGACATGGAATGGATGATTGACTCTGCAAGCTCTCCATGCACAGAGGAGATGGGTCCATGTATGGAATGGTCATTCCCGTTTTAGATTGTTGAGTGAAATAAGTTATATCTTATTCTAATCCAGTTGTTTACATTTGTAGTTATTATGCCGCATGACCTTTGTATAATTCTAGAATTCTCTGTGATTCAAAACCCACAACCATCTGGCCTTTGTTCAGCCTTTGTCATTGTTTATTTTCATTGGCTTGGAAACATTTGAACAATAAACATTGGAATGTTGTGGTAGGCTTTCACAATAGATTAATTATTATTATTATATATTTATTATTATATTATTATTATTGTAAGTGCACAAAGTAAAAAAACTAGCATGTGATTATATGAAACTTGAGTTTTAATTTGACACTAGGCCGTTGTATGAATTGGTGTTTTTTGTAAAAATAAAAACTTTTTTATAACCATATCAATTTTTTATAGTTATTTATATGAAAATGATTCATGTGGATACTTGGGGACACTTGGGCACACTCGTCAAGGACAATTGGGGTCCTGTTACAAAATAGACATGTTGTCCTCCCTTGGGGGACATGATTAGAAGTTCTCAATATATGGCATTTGATCTGCATTTGAAAGATGATGTAGAAAAAAATAGAAAATGTGTATTTTCTTTCATCTTGTGCCAGATTCACTGTGTACACTTATTCTAAATTATTTTTACATATCCACAAACAGGGATGCAAACACATGTATGGTCAAAAAAGAGAGAGGTAATCGAAGCCCTCGCCCCGCAGGAAATATCCACCAACCCCTGCACAGCAAAAAGTGTTAAATTTATATTTATATATTTATATAGGTCAAACAATGAGAGAGTTAATTTAACACTGGACTTTTTGCTGAGTGCCATCCCCAGCCCACCCCAGAGTAAAATGAAATTCTCAAAACCAAAATACACAACACTAATTTGGAATATTCAATTTCATTTTTTGTTCCAAAACAAACTATTTTCTTCCTGGCCACCTCCTGCAACGTATCCAGTGCCTTCCGTCTGGCTGCATTAAATTTCTTATCAATATGTTTGATATCTTTTTTAAATTTTCTTAAAAAAGAGACAGTATAAATGTGTTTGACTGCATGGACCTTGATTGTAGCTTCAGCCAAGACCAATTCCAACTGCTTTTACAGCCTCTATCCATCTGCTACACAAGAAGTGCTTAACTTTCCTCTATTTCCCTCATTTTACAAATGAATACAGAGTTGAATATTTTAGCAAAATTGTATCATAACGGAGTGCAAATAGTTCACTCTGCTCCTTTCCACAAGGTCTTGTTTATATGCACCAATATTTCTCACCCACTCTGGCGTTGCCATGAAACATACAATGTTTACGGGTCCATCAGTGGCATTGCCCTGCGCTAGCCTACTTTAAAATTATCTTCAGCAGTCTATTTGCGTCAATTTACATGATAAAAAAACTCATTAAAAATAGCAAAACCGGCTGTTGATCAGCTAAGCCCACTCACCAGTTTCTTGCCTTTCATAGCTTAAGAGATGGTAACGTGGGATCGCAATAACAAAACGTTAAGAAAATCCAAGACACAGATAGGGAGAAAAACGTAATGCTAGCTAACCAACAACAGCAAGCAAAGTCAAGGGCAATATTTCTAGATGTTAACCATATCTATAGATAGGGCTATGCACCATTTGAAAATAATGCGATTTGTCACTTAATTACTTTCATTTAAATGCTTCTTGGTGGCATCAGTGAAAAATCCGGGACTACCGACACATTATCGAGAGAGAAGCTTTCGGAGTCAGAGTGGCTAGCAAGCTGCTAGCCTCAAACTAGCACAAACCCTAATCTAGCATTTACAAATGTATTGGAAAAGCGGTAGCATATGGTAGGCTATACTTTAATATTACTGTACAAAATAGGCGATGGTAGTCAAGTCAGGAATTTAATATTAAAATGTATGACGTGCAAATGAACAACTAGGCCTAGTTTAAATGTTTAATCAATTACGTAAATAGTAGATTATAACATTATAAACCAAAAAGCTCCTAACCTCAATTGATCTCACCAGTTGCCAGTAAAACGGGAGGCGCGGCACCGTAGGTCTCAGGGAGGAATTTTTTGCAGTGGCAGTCTGGCAGACACCATAGACCAGTGTTTTTCAAACTTTTTTTCTGGCGACCCACATTTTCAGAATTAGAAACCATCATGACCCAAATGTCATGAAAATAGGTGTTTGCAAATATACCGTTTTCCTATCATTTGTATTTGTATGTAGGGTATTAACATAATACATACGTTCTAATTGTCACCAGAATAATAATAGGTAAAGCATTAATTTTCTCAATACAGTATTATCACCACATACCTGTGTTTTATAAAAACATGTTAAAATCCCCAAAATAACCAAGATGAGGTGGTTTTCCCACAAATATTACATTACTTGTATTAATTTACTCGCATTCAGATAAAAAAATATCCATGACGCTGTTTTAACTAGCTATGTGAAACTAAAGTCAAATAAAATTTAGGAAAACTGTAATAAATGGCAATTATTTTTGTTACTTCTAACGACCAGCGCATTGGGTGAACACATTTTTTAACATACAGGGTATTTTGTCTGATGTAGGTAAGCCAATAGGGCCCTGTAAAATCAGTTTTATTTTTGGCCAATTCAGTGAGCGAGACTACTGTAATTACTTCAAGCGATTTTTATACGTAGACAAATTATTGATATTCGTCATTGTTTCCCTTTTAAATAGTAGCCTAATCATTTTCATAAGCATTTGGATAAGTGAGTGAAACGGAGAAAAACGAACGTTGTGTTTTTGGAGAAATTAGAATGGACTACATACTTTTATGACGTGCGTTAGATAGGAGCAATATGTTAAAGGCGCATGCTGGCTATGTTCAGTAGACAAACGCACACTGCATATACAATTTCATATTTCTTTGCACCAATTTCACTCCATCCATTGAAGTTGGCTTTTACATTTTTCACTGAAGTAGCCTAATGTTACGCACAAACTCCCACGAAACAGTGTTGTCTCTTTTTAGGGAATGTAGTGTAGAAGGGAAGGAAGTAGTGATGTTACAAGCACTTCGCAATAGAGAGGCGCGTGCTGGGAGACACACACACACACACACACACCGCATTCGGAGGACACTGCACATACAAATTCACATTACATTCAGAATAGGCGAAATGCGGTGGTAATTATAACTTAATGTGAATATATTGGAATTTTAGGATTAGGATTTTTTATATTTTTATTTTGTTGAATTAGCCTTTCGCCGAGCCCCGCCCCCCTTAGTTAATGTTGCTACGTCCGACAAACAAATGGTCAAGCACCCGACCAGTGCAACAGATTGCCATAACGGAAAAGGTATATTGTGCGTGTCAGTTACCTTTTTTGGAGCATTACCTCCGCGATATCCTCAAGTTCGAGGCAAAAGGGGTTACAGTACGCAGTGGAGGTATATATACAAAATATGCAATGAAGGAGACACGACTACTATCGAGGCTAATGCTTACCGGTCTCAAGCTAAATCTGAGAAACACCATGACTTGTACCTCAAACGCAATGAGCACAGCCTTGTGGACCAGTCATGCTCTTGGGTAGGTTATCCGTTCATAAAATGCTACATGAAAGATAAAAATAAAATTAATTAAAGTTGCTTGTTGGGGCGCTATGTTCAACTTTGTTGTAAACTGAAGAAAAATAAAGTTGGGGAGCTCAAAGACCGAACACAACAGTAGCAAACCTAGCATTAGCTAACATGTTAACTAATGTTGGTTAAAGCTAAAGGGCTTGTTAAATTTAGCTTG
>JACXGM010001467.1:15647-32860 GCA_016801145.1 Umbra pygmaea
AACATTCTGGCAATGATATCCATGGTAATCATAACTTTGGTCCCAGTTGTGTTCTTGCCTCTAGTTAGTAGATCTAGACAACACGGTAACTAGTTAGCTGTTAGCCTTACCTTTGAGCAGACATATTTATGCTTCGTAATGTTAGACACATTTAACTGGGAGTGGAGCCGTCCACACTGTTTTATCCATTGTAGGCACCACTCACGTTGCGTTATCGGCTTTGGGAAGAGAAAGAACACAACTCCTCCAGACAATCTCTCTGGGAATCTAGTGTCCGATTTACAAACGCCCTTGGCGCACCGCTTTACCGTCCTGCTTGGAGTCAATGTTTGTCGGACCTGCTCACATTGTAACGGTTGCTATGATGTGTCATTGGACAATGGCAGTTTTGGGGGAGGGGCCGGCGATAGGTCAATTACACGTTAATGTCTGGATTCCGCGATTCGTCCGGATTCTTCACAATGTGTTAATCATACTGTAGGACCCGCTTGACCTATACAACTGCTCAGTTCAGTACACTGCCCCATGTGGCTGTGGAGGTGTACTGTCAACTATAACATTTTAATTATGAAAGAACCATGACAAAAATAATTATGAAAAAATATTTGCCGACCCAATTTTAATCTCCCGCGACCCACCGGTGGGTCGGGACCCATACTTTGAAAAACACTGCCATAGACAGTCAAAGATTCGCAGCAAGAAACACTAGTGGTTCATGGTTGCGCGCATACTGCTGTTTTGACGCTTAGTGTTCTGATTTGCTTATTTCCTATTTAGCCTACTTATTTCCTATTTACTTGGTGGAGGCAATCCAGAATTACTGTTGGTGAAATTATAATCAGACCCTCTCATTATAATAATAATAATAATTTTGTCAGTTTTTTATTTGTTAAAAAAGTTTGAAATATCCAATAAATTCGTTCCACTTCATGATTGTGTCCCACTTGTTGTTGATTCTTCACAAAAAATTACATTTTTTTATCTTTATGTTTGAAGCCTGAAATGTGGCAAAAGGTTGAAATGTTCAAGGGGGCCGAATACTTTCGCAAGGCACTGTAGACATTGTAAATTACATGGTTTGAAACACAAATCATGATTAGAGATGTCCCGATCAAGTTTTTTTAAGCCCCCTGTCTGATTAATTTACCTGCTGATACTGAGTCCTGATCAGATACTTATATTTATTTTTTGTAATACAGTGCACACTTCAAGTTATTGTCGCTGAGGGAGTTTCTTACCATTATTGGCTTTTTCATTGGGCTTTTGTAGCACTTGCATCGGCAATCTTTGAGATCGGATCAGGACATCCTTTGCCATCATATTAGTTTATTTACAGTTTATTTGCAGTGGATATAACATGCTGAAATGTTATGCATTTTGTTTTGAGTTTGTGAAATCAACTCTTACCAACAAACCTGGTAGGAAACGTATAATACATTTTTACAACCAAACCAAATCCTAAAATGGTTAACATACTGGCAGTTGACATGGCAGAAAATAATGGGTAATTTGCTAATAGTCCTTGTGTTCTCAATCTGTAAATCTAAATCCAAATGTAAGTGAGTATGACAGCACATTCCTTTCTTCTTCAATTTTGCAGTTCATCTCCACCCAAACAGGTGAAAGAAATGTATGCCAGAGGAATAGTGACCTTATTCCTGTACCTCATTGACCCATTCTCTAAGAATGACTTGCACACAGTAATAGTTGTAGTTTTACTTTAAAATGTAATTTTAATGAAGTGTCTGTTTTTGTTATTCTTCAAGGAGCATTATTATGATGGCGAGAGTGGAACTGGGTACTTGGCCTGCACAAAATGCAGATTTTCATAAATTGTGAAGAAATAATGTCAATATTAACAACAGCATTGATGTGTTATATCAAAAAGTATGTTTTACAGTGCAGTACCTCCTTTAAAAGTTAGCCAGGCTACTAAAACTTTTGACATGATAGAAATGTTCCTGTGTTGTGTAGAATCAGCCAAAGGATCATCTGGTGAAGACATGTCTGGAGGACCAACTGTCAGATGAGATTTCCAGTTTGTTCCAGAGACTGCCCTGACTGAAGATGAGTGCAACAAAGCGATCTCACTGATAAAACATTCTGCTGATAAGGAAGGACACAATCAAGAAGAAAATGAAACTGACATTTGTGTATCGCCGCAACATGATCCTCGACCCCCAGCAGTCAAGCAACATACTGTCTGACTTTCCACATTTTAAAGACGTCATAAGCTTGATATTTATGTTATTATTTTGAAAATGTTATGACAAGTGATTTGATTTGTAAGACAGTAGACATTCTAGTGATACTCCAATGTGGCTGTTTGTCACCAACACCACCCCACTCCAGGTTGAACAGGATTTTGTTCTAATGTTCGGAGAGGACACCTCAAGCAAGCTTCTGGAAAAGTGGCCGTTCACGTTCAAGAAAATTTTTATCAAACAATGCAAAAAGCTTCCATCCACAAGTGAGCTTGAATAACTCTTGCTGGCAGCTGATCCTCCTGAGGATGGCACAGAATTGGATGTTGACTCTGGTAAGCTGCTTGTAAGCCTACTTTACGTGTTGTATTGCAATAAATATATCAACAATAATGTATCAACATTTACATATCAGCAAAATACTAAGAAGCTGGATCTGTGAAAAATGTACAAGGATGTTCTGTAGCAGTATATTGAACAAAATTTTTGAGGTTTGCCTCTTCCCTGTGGATGTTTTAGTTAGAGAACTTCTTGTGATATAGAACTGCTGTTAGTCTGGGGGGTCTTTTGTAAAGAAAACAAATATACTGAAGTGTTTTAACATTGAAGTGTGTTGGTACAGGTTGGGACAGTGATCTGTCATCAGTTTTACTGCTGCTACACCTGATTTCACCCTCTGCTTAGGGTCGGAAGAGACCAGGAAAGGTTTCCGCATCCTAACAAGATAAACAATGTGTGGTATTCAAGAAGACTTATATTTTTTCTAATTTTTGGAATGAACACCTAATATTAGGGTACACATATTCATTCAATTTTCATATTCAATACTATTAGTGTATTGGCTTTTTCTGCATATTCTACAACTACTTGGTCATTAACTAGAGTTTTCCCACATTTGTCTTTGCAGACTGGAACAAACATTTTCAAGAGCACCTTGATGTCATCGCCACTACTAGTGCTAAACCCTATCTCCTGGCTGTTGGAGTTAACAACAATGCAGTCCACCAGTTCTTCATCTTTCTCGACAAGAATGCCATACCTTGCAGGTCGACCTCTTGTTGCTTTTGACAAACTATTTAAGGCACATTTTGTGTTTGGGACATCCTACAAAACAATGCTCCACAACATGTACAGTTTCATCCAAGCCCGCAGTGTACAACATCGATGTTGGCAAGGTCAAGGAGAGTACTTGTGTTGCTGAAGTCAGTGCAAGGTTGCTTCATCAGTGCTTGAAGTTTCTCCTTGAACATGAAGTGTTTTGTTTGTCAGGCTGAGATATCTAGTTCAAATATGCTTGTTAGGCATTTACAATTTGTTCATGGTTACTTACCTGGAAAAAATAGCAGGCTTAAATGTGCTCAGACTGGATGTGGCTTTGTATTTGGTATGTTTCTTAAGGAAACATTTAAACACAAAACACACTGAGTATATTGACCAACAGGTTTACACTGATGTTTATTTAAGCAGCATTGGAGAGGCAGTGACCACTAATGTAGAGGAGACAGCTACAACATCACGGACAGTTAATGAAGACGAGGTAGCCAAAACGTCTGCTCTGTTGAAAATGTCAAACAGGTGCACTCTAGAAATGTGTGCCTCTGCTGTTGCACAACTAAAAGCAGCTGGTTTAAATAGTGTAAATAGTATATATAATCTACTGTAAATAGTTTTGTTTCCTCCATGGAAGAAGTGTTTTTTGAGATTCATAGGCTAAAGATGCAGCTTATCAGCACAGGACACAGAAAATAAAAACATAATAGAACAATCTTTGCAAAAGTTGGAAAACCCTTTCACAGCCTTAAATTCAGAAGCTAAACAAAATAAACACTTCAAAGAGAATTAGGATTTGTATAACCTGTTGAAACGGTGCTTGGCACAAGATTTGACAGCAGAAGAAACAAAACAACTGGGACATATGATCAGGTCGTTGTAACTGACAAGTTTGCATACATTCCTATTTCTGAAAAACTAAAGGCAATATTTCAAAACCCAGGACTTGCATGTTCAAGCCCTGGCACATGCCCAAGGAAGGTACCAGTATGTATGCAGACTTGAGAGATGCCGTCTATTTAAAAAAGTCCCTTATTCTCTTTAGAAAAAGATGCCTTACAGATACAGCTATTTTATGATGACTTTGAAACAGCCAACCCCTTGGGGTCTAAAAAGGGTATACACAAATTATGTGCTAAATATTTTACATAATTTATCGTTGATTTATATTCATTTTTGTGCTCTTTTCCATGCACAGGACCTCAAGCGTTATGATATTAAATTGATGCTTGAGCCAGTTGTTAGTGATCTTAAAGTACTCGAGACAGAGGGACTTCCCAGTTTTAAAGCCGTGATTCACGGTACCATAGTTTAGGTCACTGGTGATAATCTTGGGTTGCATGTTTATTTGGGGCTTTGTGGAGTCATTTGGGACACAGTATTGTTTTCATCTATGTCTCCTTGAGAAAGATTGTTTTCAAACTGTTTCTGTGAAACTGATCCAGAAGTTGTACTACGAACTATTGAGATGCACAAACTGCACTGTCAAACTTTACAAACAGATCCTACACTACCTCATATATATGGTGTCAAACGCATTTGTTAAATTCAGTACAGTATTTTAATACAACAATTTTTCTGTGGATATAATGCACAATATTTTAGAAGGAGTTGCTTAGTTTGAAGTCAAACTTGTCCTCCAGTACATTAAGAAATAGTTCCTAAATGCTGAACAACTGGGTGGTAGAATAAATGCTTTTGACCATGGTTACAATCAGCAGCAAAACCGTCCACCTAGAGTAAAGTTGTTTAATGGAAGTCACGACTTGGGATTGGATTGAATGCTATGCAGTCTTGGTGCTTATTATGTAATATGCCCTTGCTATGTGGTCATTTAATATAGTCAGATGACAAGCACTGGCATCTTCTACTTTTGCTTCTACACATTGTTAACCATGTATTTTCACCAGTCCTTACAGAACGCATGACCATTTACCTCAAAACATTTAATCATTGATCATCATCATCTCTTCAAGCAGTTGTTTCCTGCAATCAATCTCATACCAAAGCATCACTTCATGATTCATTACCCTCGTAGTATCAAAAACATCGGCCCAGTTCTGCACGTGGTGCATGCTTTATGAAGCTAAACATCATTTTTTCAAGAAGCAATTAAATATCTTTAAAAATGTAACAAAAACATTAGCCAAAAGCACCAAAGTGTTAAGGCAATGTATCGAGAGTCCTTTAGCAAGGAAAGATTAACTTTAGGTCCGGCGAAGAACATGACACTTCCCGAGAAGGTCCCGAGATTGCTTTCAAATTTGGAGATGTTTTGTCTACCAGTGTGTTTTCTGCCAAGTGGATAAAATAGAGTACCGCCGTGAATTCATTATCTGTACTGAGGTAGCATTTGAGATGCCTGTATTTTGTAAAATCAAAATTATTGCTGTGAAAGATGACTGTGTAAAACTGACGGAAGCAATGTTTTGATCAACATTACCTTGCCTTCAAGATCAGGATGCATCCAGACAGGGTTCCAAAGGTGACCAACATTAATGAACTGTGTTACTTTAGACCCTTTGATGTTCAAATGAAGTATGGAACGACAGATTCCTCCTTGTATGTTGTTCCATATTGCCATTTGATGGAGACCTAAGGTCAATGTTTTAAAAAGGGATTTGTTTTCTTCATATTTTAGCCTGACATATTTGAGCTGATAATAAAACTTATAAATTCATTATTTTGTGGTAAGTTGTGATTTTTACTCACTTAATGGTGTATTTGGTGTAACTTGACACAAAAGAGTGAAAGTATTACTGCTGAGAATTATTTTCGGGAATGGTGTCAAATTTCCATGACACTACACTGTGTTAGTATTTTACTCTATATGAGCTTGTTTTTAACTGCAAGATAGTCCATTATCAACACAGTAGTGTGTAACATCAACACTTATCAGAATTATTTTACCCTTGAGTGTTAACTTTTAATAACTCCATGCAGTGTTCAACTGTACTGAAATCGAACTCAATCAGAGTTGATTTGATATTGTAGAAGATTAAATGATCAACTCTTCCAAGGGTAATATTTACACTCTCAAGTGTTATTTAACCTTTAGTGTAAATTTGAAATAACACTATTCATTGTAAAAAAAGTGTTACATTTTTACTCTATTTAGAGTAAAATTGTAACACTATGAAAAGAGTCAATTTAACACTAATTCCGAGTGGGACCAAATACACTCAAGAATAGTGTTACATTTAACTCTTTAAGTGTTACTTTAACACTTTAAAATTGACTGTTTAGATGGTGATGAGTGTCAGTGTGTCCATGCTTATCTAATGTTTTTGCCATAGAATGGATCTGAATGTCTAAAATCTTATCTGTGTGCTTTGTTGTTAAAAAGTTGTCTGTGTGCTTTGTTGTGGCCTTCAGTGGTGTTTGCTCTTTGTATAAGGCCCTGTAGGCTAATTTTTTCTGAGCTTTGTTGTGTTGGCTTAAATATTGCATTCTTATTTTTGGTCTGTTACAGTGGTAATGTTACAAGTAAGAGAGAGAGAGAGAGGAGTGCAAATACTCCTAATATAAGTTGTGTTATTGCACTCCTCTTTCTCTCACTTTCTCATTCACACACACAATCTCTCTCCTCCTCTGTGTATGTGTACAACACCTGCACACACACAATCTCTCTCCCCCTCTGTGTATGTGTACAACACCTGGCGGATGCAAGCCGCTCTGCTGTTAAAAGTGTTTTGTGTAGTCATGCTGTTTGTTGACGTTATAAATAAAAACACATCAGTAGCAAGAGAAAGTATTGTAGTTTTACTGGTATGTAGTATATATTTTGAAATGGTTGGAGCCCCACCAATTATTTACATATAAAAACACCACTGACAACAATGCTTAGGTAGGTGGTATGTGTCAACATATCATCTACATGAATGGCAGGACCCAAGGTTTCCCAGCAGAACATTTCCTAAAGCATCACACTGCCTCTGCCAGCTTGCGTTCTGCCCATAATGCATTCTGGTGCCATGTGTTCCCTATGGAAGTGACGCACATGCACCCAGCCATCCATGTGGTGTGTCACAGTTCAGTAGTTATGGGAGGCAGGCGCGTCTTCACCAACAGTGTAATCTTTATTCAAACACAAGAATGAACTGGACAAGAAACAATGAACCACACTGAACTAAATACTTTACTAATGACGGAACGGTGTGCAGGTGAGGACTAAGCAACAGAACCAATAGGCTAATCAAAACATTTGATGGAATCATGTGATACAAAGAGCGGGAAGAACAATACCAAAACACACAGGGGAGAAACCACTAAGCAGTGAAACATAGAACAAGCACAGACCTTAGAGACAGTGTGACATGGTGTAAAAGAGAGCCAATTTTCCTGCTTCCTCATTTAGTCCTCTAAGTTGATGTGTTAGAAGCAGGAAAAATGGGCAAGCATAAGAATTTGAGCAAACATCTCAAGGGCCAAATTGTGATGGCTAGACGACTGGGTCAGATCATCTCCAAAACTGCAGCTCTTGTGGGGTGTTCTTGGTCTAAAGTGGTCAGTTATCTTTCTCACAAAAGTGAGTACACCCCTCACATTTTAGTAAATATTTTATTTGAACTTTTCATGTGACAACACTGAAGAAATGACACTTTCTTAGTAGTGAGTGTACAGCTTGTATATTAATATTTTGTGTGGCCACCATTATTTTCCACCACTGCCCTAACCCTCTTGGGCATGGAGTTCACCAGAACTTCACAGGTTGCCACTGGAGTCCTGTTCCACTCCTCCATGATGATATCATAGAGCTGGTGGATGTTAGAGATGTTGCGCTTCTCCATCTTCCATTTGAGAATGCCCCAATTATAATCAATAGGGTTTAGGTCTGGAAACATGCTTGGCCAGTCCATCACCTTTACCCTCAGCTTCTTTAGCAAGGCAGTGGTTGTCTTAGAGTTGTGTTTGGGGTCATTATCATGTTGGAATACTTCCCTGCGGCCCAGTCTCCGAAGGGAGGGGTTCATGCTCTGCTTCAGTATATCACAGTACATGTTGTCATTCATGGTTCCCTCAATGAACTGTAGCTCCCCAGTGCCGGCAGCACTCATGCAGACCATGACACTCCCAATACCATGCTTGACTGTAGACAAGACACACTTGTATTTGTACTCATCACCTGTATGCCACTACACACGCTTGACACCATCTGAAGCAAATAAGTTTATCTTGATCTCATCAGACCACAGGACATGGTTACAGTTATCCAGGTCCTTAGTCAGCTTGTCTTCAGCAAACTGTTTGCAGGCTTTCTTGTGCATCATCTTTAGGAGAGGCTTCTTTCTGGGATGACAGTGATGCAGACAAATTTGATGCAGTGTGCGGAGTATGGTCTGAGCACTGACTGGCTTTCCCCCCACCCCTTCAACCTCTGCAGCAATGCTGGAAGTACTCATACATCTATTTCCCAAACACAACCTCAGGAGATGACGCTGAGCATGTGCACTCAACTTCTTTGGTCAACCATGGCGAGGCCTGTTCTGAGTGGAACCTGTTCTGTTAAACCGCTGTATAGTCTCAGCCTCCATGCTGCAGCTCAGTTTAAGGGTCTTAAGCAATCTTCTTATAGCCTAAGCTATCTTTATGTAGAGCAACAATTATTTTTTCAGATTCTCAGAAAGTTCTTTGCCATGAGGTGCTATGTTGAACTTCCAGTGACCAGTATGAGGGAGTGTGAGAGCGATAACACCAAATTAAACAGACCTGCTCCCCATTCACACCTGAGTCACATGACACGGGGGAGGGAAAATGGCTAATTGGGGCCCAATCTGGGGTGTACTAACTTTTGTCGCCAGCAGTTTAGACCTTAATGGCTGTGTGTTGAGTTATTTTGAGGGGACAGCAAATTTACACTGTTATAGTACATTCATTACTAAGAAAGTGTCATTTCTTCAGTGTTGTCACATGAACTGTTATAATCAATTATTTACAGAAATGTACGGGGTGTACTCATTTTTGTGAGCTACTGTATAAATATATATATATATATATATACACTCACCTAAAGGAGTATTAGGAACACCCAGTCAATTTCTCATTAATGCAATTATCTACACAACCAATCACATGGCAGTTGCTTTAATGCATTTAGGGTTGTGGTCCCGGTCAAGACAATCTCCTGAACTCCAAACTGAATGTCAGAATGGGAAAGAAAGGTGATCTAAGCAATTTTGAGCGTGGCATGGTTGTTGGTGCCAGACGGGCCGGTCTGAGTATTTCACAATCTGCTCAGTTACTGGGATTTTCACTCGTTACAACCGAGGTATGCAGCAAAGCATTTGTGAAGCCACAACATGCACAACCTTGAGGCGGATGGGCTACAACAGCAGAAGAATCCACCGGGTACCACTCATCTCCACTACAAATAGGAAAAAGAGGCTACAATTTGCAAGTGCTCAACAAAATTGGACAGTTGAAGACTGGAAAAATGTTGCCTGGTCTGATGAGTCTCGATTTCTGTTGAGACATTCAGATGGTAGAGTTAGAATTTCGCGTAAACAGAATGAGAACAAGGATCCATCATGCCTTGTTACCACTGTGCAGGCTGGTGATGGTGGTGTAATGGTGTGGGGGATGTTTTCTTGGCACACTTTAGGCCCCTTAGTGCCAATTGGGCATCGTTTAGATGCCACGGCCTACCTGAGCATTGTTTCTGACCATGTCTATCCCTTTATGGCCACCATGTACCCATCCTCTGATGGCTACTTCCAGCAGGATAATGCACCATCATTTCTTGAACATGACAATGAGTTCACTGTACTAAAATGGGCCCCACAGTCACCAGATCTCAACCCAATAGAGCATCTTTGGGATGTGGTGGAACGGGAGCTTCGTGCCCTGGATGTGCATCCCACAAATCTCCATCAACTGCAAGATGCTATCCTATCAATATGGGCCAACATTTCTAAAGACTGCTTTCAGCACCTTGTTGAATCAATGCCACAGAATTAAGGCAGTTCTGAAGGCGAAAGGGGGTCAAACACAGTATTAGTATTGTGTTCCTAATAATCCTTTAGGTGAGTGTATATACTATGCCCGCTAGTGATTTACAGTGTTAAATTAAATACCAAAATAATTTACTTCACCGAGCCTAGTAAAAAAGCCTGAAGCCAAATAAACTTATTTTAATACACTTTATTGCAAAATTAAAATGGTGTGTGTAATCAATCAAATTTGAGGGGTTGCTGTCCATACCTCTGTCAGTTTCTATGGCATTTCCTCAAGGTTGTTTTTTTGGACAAATATGTATCGAAGATATTATTAAAATAAAAAAGGGCTGTCAAAAAGTGATTAAATTCAGATTGATTGAACCAGATACTGTGTCTTTCACTAAATAAATGTTTGGCATAGAAAACCAAAAAGTGATTACCCTCAAAAATATGTATTCTGAGGGCTAGCAAAAAAGCTGTTTAAAAAAGGACAAATTAATTAAGACAGTAATAAAAACTATACATGCATCAAGCATATTTTTCATGTACTTCTTTCAAAATATTCATTATGATTTTTGCTGTACCAAAACTTCAATCTACAGTGATGTGTGCAACAATATACCCAGGGAGAACGCAATGACTTGACATTTCCATATTTTTCTGATATTAGTCCATAGATAGTCTGCAAGAACTGTGATTCCCACATTCAGATCCTAATTATACAATGAACCTGGCAAATCCAGTCCCCTGTCTACCACCATAGATGAGAGGTGTGACTTACCCTATATAATAGCTAAGCCTCATTAGACACAGGATCTGTCTGAAACCTTTGAGTGGATGGGGAGCACAGATTTATTCTGGTGACAACCAGATAAAATCCCACCAGGAGAAAAACAGTGGCGCTGAATAATTAGACATCCCATATTCCACAACAGTGGATATAAATGTATAATTACCATATTAGCAACAGTCAATCTTTTTAGCAAAACAATACACACAGCACAAAAGGTGAGACAAATGAGACAGTTGCAGGATGAAAGACAGAAATCACTGGAGATCTCTTTCTCTCTTAGGAAGCATCATAGAATCGAGGAAAAAACATACAAATATAATACAATGCCTAGGATAAATAATCTAGTAAAATACAGTGCACATATTTTAACAGATCAATGTTTAATAATTGATCTCAACAAAAATACTATAACAATTTCTGCAGACACATTGGTGCTCCTAGAGCATTGGACACAAAATATTTTTTCTTTCAACTTTTTGAGAATATGAAAATAAACAAAAGTTTTGCTACAGCGCTGCTTAAAAGTATGTAAACCCCTTGTGAATTTAAAGATTGTTTTAGTGTTCAAAATTACATTTTAATCTAATCAGAACCTATTGACTGCACATCAGTAAAGAACCATGAATTCTGAATAATACCAGGAGATTCTTCAACAGAATGTCGGTGGCAGGACCTGAAGTGGACAGTACATGCCAGACACCCCTGAAAACTCACTCAGCAAACATCCTTCTAAACAGATGTCAGAGACTGATTAGTGACTATAGAAGCTGTTCACTATTATTATGTCACTTATTGGTGTCACACTTTCCCACTATGGGATGGGGTGGCAGTGGACTGAGATATGGTCTCATTGCATAAATAGGTATATATGTTTGTATTTCTGTTATTGTGTATATTTAGTTATGTATGTCGTGTTCATGAATGGCAGTGCTGATGTAATGTAGGTTTAGTTATTATTGAATGTATTGTTCTTTATGAAGTAGTGGCGCCCTCCCTTGTTCTCCAGGAGCTGTGTGGGTATCATGGGCTGGTGATGCTGATTGTTAAATACTTTCAGCCCTTGTCTACTGGTGCCTATATATGCTCTGGTGAACAGGGGAGAGGTTTGGTTCATTGTCAAGTTGGCTGGTTGATGTCCGGGAGCTGTACATATTATTCATGTGAGTTATGATAAGAGTGTGCTTGAGTTGATTTGCATACGCTATATATATATATATATGTATGTTCTCTGCGTATACGCCGCGTTAGAGTGTAGTGTTATTTATTTCATGTATATATTATTGTTGTGCAAACTCACTATCCATGTCACCTGCAACCATTTCTGTATATTGTAGACCTCCCGGACTATTCAAACATAAAACTATGACACAATATACTCCTGTCTGGTCTCCCTCCTTCATCACAACACCCAAAATTGTGACAATTGGTTAGACCACTGAAAGATAACCATGCAACAACCGATGTCTTGGTATTACGTTCTTATGGAATTTAATTCTATCTTTATTCAAGAGTGCATTCTTTCAATTTGAGAGCATTTCTAATTAATATTACATTCAGATTTTGTAATAATTTCCCTCAATCTTGCGCTTGATTTGATTTTGTTGATTATTATTATTATTTTTTTTAAAGGGACAATGCACATTAATCAATATAAGGACATAGTCCAACATGTAAATTAGCCATGCAGGCTAATTTTCATCTGCTGTCCCTAGCAGGTTGATGGTTTAAAACAGTATATACACATTGAAACACCAGCAACATGGAAGCACCAAGCACAAACATACTGAGATACTACTATATCGGCGAAGACAAACACATTATTCTGGATTTTGGCAGCATATTTGATTAGACACTAATCAATGTTTTATGGATTTAGAATTTAGTAGATGTGATGTTCCTTAGTTCTATGGGTATATTATTTCATGTATGCGGTGCTCGAAAGGAAAAAGCTGACTGTCCAAAACAACTTTTCCTGCAAGGTATTTTACATTCCACTCTTGTAGATGCTCTGATATGAGTTTTGATTTTGTTGAAGGAATTCTTTGAGCGGAGGGGGGCGAAACCATAATTTTTTTATATACAAGTAAAATATCTGCAAACCTAATCATATTATCCTAGTTTAGGAATTCATATTTAATTAAGATTTTACAATGATGATATGAATTTGACTTTTTATCCAATGTTTTCAAGGCTTGTTTATAAAGTGTTTCAACTGATGGTAATGTGGTCTGTCCTGCCTGTGTCCAACTAGTAATACAGTTATTCATATGTGAGAAAATCATAGCATTAATGTACAATTTTGAGGCCTCTGTGGTTAAATTATTCCTAATATGTCTGAAATTTGACCAGTTAAATTTAATTGTGTTTACATCCTTTTTTACCTGTGTTTTAAATTTGAGTTGTAAATCTATTATTATTTCCAGGTATTTAAATTCTTGTAAAACTAAGAGTCTTTTCCCTGCTCCTGAAACACCAGGATCTGGATCTCTATTTGCAGATTTTGAGAAGTACATAAATACTGTTTTCTCAACATTAAGGTGTAGACACGAGTTTGCTAACCAATTGGAAAGATTAATCATTGTAGCTTATCGCTCTTCTGCAGCTTGCCTCTTATTTTTAGCATGTAGGTATATACCAGTGTCATCAGCATACATCTGACAGGTGACAGTAGGTGGAGAGTGTTCTGGTAGATCATTATATATAGACTGAACAACAGGGGACCCAAAATGGAACCTTGAGGTACACCCACATAAATGTCAGTTACTTGTGAAATATGATCCACACGAACACATTGTTTCTTATCTGTTAGGTATGATTTGATCCATTTAATGACATCAGGTGAAAAATTAAACCTTGATAACTTTCAAATTAAAACCTCATAATTAACCAGATCAAAAGATTTCTTTAAATCAAGAAGAACAGCTCCAACCACTCCACCCTTATCCAATTTAGCCTTAATGTTTTCCAACAGAAAACAATTAGCAGTTTTCGTAGAATGGTGTTTTCGAAATCCAAATTGCATAGGGTGTAATGGGAAGGAACTTGTATTTAAATACATTGTAATCTGTTCAGATATCAATTTTTCTGCTTTTTGATGCTGCTGGAAGAATGCTTATGGGTCGGTAGTTACTGATAACACTGGGATCACCTGATTTAAATATTGGTGTGATTATAGCAGTCTTCCAAGAACTGGGATACACTCCTTCATCAATGGACCAATTAACCATTTTTGAAACAGATGGGATAAGTGCCTCCTTGTGGGTTTTTATAAATACTGTGTCCATCCCATATACTGTATATCCTTTGCCCCTGAACCACTAAGAGAGGAGATAATCATATTTACTTTAGAGTTAGTCACTCTTCCAAAATTCAGAATGGGAACATATGCATTTAAAGGAGTATGTGTATAGTTTGATCCTGTAAAATTCTGAGAGAGAGCTTTTATAGAATTAATAAAGTAACAATTAAATGCTACTGCCACCTCACAGTCATGGGTTACATTTCCCTCTATAATTAGTGCTATTGGTTTACTGATGGCCCTTGATTTCCCAGTTAATTTCTAAAAATTCTGCCAGATTTCTTTTGTATTTCCCTTGGCTTCCTGAATAGCATTAATGAAAAAATGTTGCATTTGCCTGCCTGCGTTCTTTTAAAACTTTATTCCTCAGTGTGGTATATAATCGCCTCTCGTGAACCAGTTTATTTTTTAGGGCCATTTTAAGACCATGGTCCCTTTGTTTCATTAGTGACCATATAGTCTCACTTATCCAAGGTAGATGGTTTCTTTTGCCAGGTTTACATTACATTTTTCTTATAAAACTGTGTATAATTGTTTCAAGTTTAACCATCAGAGATGTACAATTATTATCAACACTTTTATGGGCAAGATGTTCATTCCAATTGATTTGTTTAATTACATTCTCAAGAATGTTGTAGGTTGATAAATTTGATCTATTTTTAGAGAGCTTTCTTACAATTAGAATCATATTGTGGTCAGACAGCCCTGTGACCAAATTGTAAGATGTTTTTATTCTCTCTGGTCTATTTGTGAAAGCCAAATCAATAAGTCTCTGATGAACTAGTTATCCTTGTCGGCCCCTCAATTACCTGTTGGAATTCAAAATTTCCTGTAACACGTTTTAGTTCTTTCCTTTTTATTTTATCACTCCAGTTTATGTTAAAATCTCCCAATAAAATAATTTCATTTTTAGTATCACATTTCTTTAGAAGGGCATTCAATTGATCATAAAAAATGTTCTTGTGGAAGGTGGTCTGTAGAGTCCAATCATAGTAAATGAAATTTGAGCTGAAAGATGTAATTTAAGAACAATGCATTCCAAGTCATTAACACATGACAAATTAATTTGCACACAATTATTGCTGTCCTTGACATAGAATAATACTCTGGCAGGCTACTCAAAGACAAGTTACAGTAAAACCAGCACACTTAGCACATAAAGAGATGCAGCAATAAAACATACTAATAAAACAAGAATATTAAAAGCAATTAAAAGTGACTTCTCCATCTCTGCATCAGTAAATCTGTGATCGATACAGTGGTCTATTTAAAAAACTGTGAACATGCACTTATCCAGACTATCTACATCTGGCTTGACATAGCTTCACCTTTTCATCCTGGCTCAGCAAACGTGCAACCAATTAAGCCGCGATGAGCAGATCACACTAAGTCAAGCTGCGCTTTTTCAGTTATCCTGGATTTCTTTATTCTACTTTTGTGCAATACCCCCCAGTAGTTGTTCATTCTCCCACAGAATTATTCAACACAGTCAGTCTAAGCTGCTACATCTTTTCAGATTTAAGTAGAACATGATGTTCATAAACCATTCTGTTGTATAGGCAAATAACATAGGTTCAACCTGAATAAGTTTGTGTAAATGTGTCAGCACAAACCACAACACAATTTTGTGTGAGAGTTTCTGTCAGGGCATTCAAATGAATCATTATTCAAAAAACAAATAGCCTGTTACATTGTGTGTGTGTTGTTCCGGTTTAATTCTTTAAATTTCAAATTCCGAGGTGAGCTTTACATTTTTTTAAGTTTCAAATATTTGATAAACTGGTTCTTTTTTAAAAAAAATTTTTGTTTTAGCAATACAAATTATTTCTGCAATATTACCTTTGAATTTGTGAAATGAGCAGTTTGGGTAGTTTGATTTACAAATACATAGGATCTAGAAATGTCAGTAGGTCCTTTTACAAAACAAATATTGAAAAATAGCCAAGCAAGAGCTTACTTATGACAAGTGCATACCGATTTATTTGAATAAAGTTCCAGCTTATACCCTCTGTTCTTGATTCTATTTCAACTCTTTTTTGTATCTCTATGCTGTAAGCAAATACGATCTTCTCTAGGGTGCAAGCAAAAAGCTAGGATGCAATTCAACCTAGGGTCTGTGTGTGTGTGAGTGGATTGTGTTAACGACCCTCTTTTCTATTTTGTCAGTAATTATAGCTAGTTTAACAGTGCTTAGATTAAAAAAAAATCAGTGTAAATCCAAACTAGATTGTAAATTGTTTAACTCTGTTACATATTTTTTAAGACATCATTTGTAGAAATGTTATAAGTTTAACTTGTCAGATCAGAATCTGACAGGTTCTAAATACTTTTATAAGACAACCATTAATCTAGGGAGAGCAATGTTTTTAGAAATCTTACTCCCAGAGATCTGCAATTGTATACAACAAAGTTATGTAGTACAGTGACATATCTCACCACAAAGTGTAGACCATATCTCTTAAAAGCGGCTGGACAAACCCAAAATAATTGAAACAGACCACTCATTAAATTAGTGTTATCAAACACAGTTTTCACAGTATTTCTGACGTTGAGTTTGACAGAAAAAAAAATATTTTACTCAAATCAGGATCTATTTATTCATCACTGTTTGAAAGGTGTGTGATAACAGTTTAAATTGTTGTCATAAAGGCAAGAGCATTACACCGCAAACCCTAGTGTAGACTGGTCTGTCGGGGCCTATGTCCAGAGATATAGCCCTCCCTGTACCTGTCACCTAGCAGCAGCAGCGCCGCGTCAGACACGTTTCTGGTGTGCAAAGACATAGAAAACGCCACGCAGCCGCCACGCAACTGACACGCAACAGAAACGCCACGCTCACGTCACGCAGCCAGTCTGCAGCCGGCCTAACAGAAATGAAGCGCTTTGTCTCCCAAACACACATAGAGAGACATACGCACACGCAATGAATACTG
>JACXGM010001467.1:32960-47256 GCA_016801145.1 Umbra pygmaea
GGGGGTGGGGTTTATGAGGGGGCAATAAATCATTCAATCAATCACTTTTTTGACAGGTGGGATACTCTTTTTCTCTCTGCCATTTACTATTAATATATCAGCCGGGGTTTGTAGTCATGTCTCTGACAAGCAAAGGTCAAATTTTGATTCATATAAAAGATGCTGCAGTTGATCATTTTTAGGAATAGCACTTTGAATATTTAAATGTCCTCTTAATAATCCGCTTGGTCTAGCCTGAGAATCCCACAGCATACGAGCCTGATTTACAGTGTGGAAGAGTTTAACGCCACAGTGTTTCACTATAGAGATTGCTAAGACATGTGACCAAGTGGGCGGCAACGTCATCAAAACGCAAAGAATTATGGGTATGTTTGGCCAGTTTACATGGGCTGGCATAGCAGGCTAGTGTTCAGGCATGAACATAATGAAAACTTAGCATGAAAAACAGAATACTACAAAATGAAGCGGGCTAAAACAAACATTGTCGGACCATACCGCCTAAAACTAAATCCTAATGCAAAGACAAGACTTGACGAGAAAAATAGGAGAATCAAATGACTGGATGCTTACGAGCATACCAACTGGTCAAGGGCCGGCAGGACGTCAACCTGTTGCCCAACTTCCAGCACCCATATATACAACTACATGATATTAAGTGCTAGTCAGGGTTCGCACAGATGAAAACAGTAAAATCATACACCTGTGGGGGTCTCTAAAAATCATCAGCACCATTATTTAGATTACAAAAAAAATCACTTCTTCCTTTAATATATATCACAACATTTATGTTAATAAACAGCCTAAAAGAAACATGTTTTCCAAAAGAACACATTAGGTCTATGCTACTGCTAGGCGAATATCACAATGGGTGTGTTTTTGATCATGTTATACATTGGTTGCTGCTCGTTGTAAAGTCAAGTTATTTATATACCAAAGGATACCAAACCACTTAAAACAAAATCATTCTATCAGTATAGCAACAGGGTGATATAAGGTTGTTTGTTATTATTGTCGTTTCTCTACTCCTGTATTAATAAACGTTGAACTCAAATGAATTAAGTCAAATGTTAGGCTATTTATTTATTTATCTACACATGCCGCGCCTACTTATAAGCTACTTTTTTTAAGAGACCCCCACAAAGATGAAATCATAATTTGAACCCTGGTGTTAGTGCATAAACACAAAGTTTTCAGTAACTTCAAGTCGCTGCAGCCGGCCCAAGTCTTTTGTACAGATGGATGGGTCCAGGACCTGAAGATTGTAAATGTGGGGAAGAAAACTGTTGTCCGTTCAAAGGAATGCTAATGTTTTAAGCACAACACTCCTCGCTCTCTCTCATCTATCTGCATGCATTCAGAATTCAACAAACTAACGTAACTTTCTAAGACAAACACATCATGCATAAGTTAAATGGTAAATTGTGAAAAAGAGGAATTGGCGAAAAAAGACATAATATAGATGACAATTAAACTGGTGAATTTGACCTAAATTATCTTTGGATACATAACCACTTTTATGGCATCATTGTTTTAGATATGGATATTCATACATTTTGAGGCTGGAACGCAGCAAGGCAGCACCTGCTCGACAGCATGCCGCTGCCCTCCTTCATTATTATAGTGAAATAGCCACTGCTCACGCTTGGATTTGCTGTGCTTCTGCTCAAACTTTATGCCGCCTGCTCTCAGCATCAAAACCTTTCCTTGAACTCAGGCTGCTTCTGTGTACCTGCAAATCTTCTCTCAGATTTCTGCTGCATTCTCAGATTGTTTTGTGTTACAACCCTGTCAAAATTGACCAACCAATAGATTTCCAGATGTAGGGTTGACCAATGAAATTATCCCTGCCCTGTGGCAGTATGGTTCGCTAAAATGGAGAAAGTATGTTTGCCAGAACTGTCAATCAAACCAGAGCTGTACAGTGATGTCTAATGAGGTTTCTTCTACACACAGTAAAACAAGAGAGAAAATATTAGCCTAGACCTCAGGACAACCTCAGGAAATAAAGTACTGAGCAGGGACCCATTTTAGACCGACAGTGCTTTTATTCACATTTTGTAGAACCCAGAGGCCTAAATAGGTGTAAATTTCACGTAATCTTAAATTTTAATTTGTTTATCATTACAAGACTGTGCGGCATGGTATTCTAATGCATTTTATGTAACTCAGAAACCTTGGTATCTCCAGTACCAACATGTCTCATATATGGTATTTGACCACTGTATTTTTTTATTTAGATAGCTAGGGAGTTTATGTAATAAAGCACATTGTTGCATGATACACTGCCAGCAAATGTTTCAATGCTGAAGCTGACCCATGCTTATATAGTATATCACCATAATCAAGAACTGACATTAAATTTAGTGATGGGGATTCCGAATCACTAAAGTGAACTGAATCATTAAGTACAGTTTATTTAAAAGATTCGAATCTTTTGATTCACTGATTCGGTTATTGAATCTTTTGGTCAAACTGCTTAATTACATTTTGTGCCCATGATGTGACCTTATTATTTACTGTGAAAGCAGTGCACTCGTTTAATTTTTCAAGCTATGAACACAAAAATGCAAATGTCTGTGGAGACACGGGTTGACACATTTATTTTGCAAGTAGTGCACTTGGCAATATTTTGATGTATTTTCGTGAAACCGTTCCAAATATTGCTTCTTTGTCGCCGTTCACTCATCTTGACTTTTTCAACTGGCTGCATGTATGCATGCACGCACGCACTTCTGTCTCGTGTGGCGTTAATAAAGACTTACGTAATACACATTGAAAATATTCACATGTACTTTTTAAGGGAAGTAAAATAGATTTACGAATGACAAGTTGTATTCTCGTTAAGTATGCTTAGATGAACATATTTTTATAATAAAGAGTGTGAAGAACAGCCAAAAACATTGCTGTGTTGACAGTTTGCAAACTCGCGCGACCCAAGACTCATAGCACTTTTAAATCTGCGACAATAAAGCCTTTTTGACAAAGATTATGAAGACGAGTTCGATTTCTGCTGCAATGTGTGGATTCTGATAAGGGTGGGCATCTATTTATTCAGGGCATGGTGATGACATCTACTAAGTTATAAAAGTTTGTGATTCAGACTTCACCCGTAGGCTACATCTGCATTTTCTCTTGCAGAAGTGATTCAATAATTGAACTAATCTTTTAAAGCAGTGATTCAGTACACCCAGTTCACTAAAAAGATTTGTTCAAAAAGAAAAATCGTTCGTGATTCGTACATCACTAATTAAATTGTGGAGGTCTGTGTGGCGTAGTGAGCCAAGTCGCTGCATTGC
Organism: Umbra pygmaea; assembly: GCA_016801145.1. NCBI lineage: Eukaryota > Metazoa > Chordata > Actinopteri > Esociformes > Umbridae > Umbra > Umbra pygmaea. Next base: position 36,257 of record JACXGM010001467.1, read on the forward strand.
AGGACAGTGTAAGTCATGATAGTCAGTGGTTCGAGCCTGACTATGGATTTTCTGACTTTCCGCAACCTACTGCATGATGCAGCGCAAATTGACATAGCGCTGCCTGGGTTTTGGGTTAGATAAATCAGATCTATCCTGCCACGTCGCTCTCCAGCAGCTCCTTTTGTGCAGTGTAGAATTCCTGGGAATTCAATTGCAGAAATATAGATGGTGAATGTAATCATCCAGTGCATGATCTGACTAAAGGCTTCTGTGTTGGATGAGCAGTGCGAAAATAATTGACGGCTCAGCAACATGGTGATATAGATCTGTCCAAGGGGTTGTGGAGCTGTTGACAAGACAAGGTTAGTGGGAACTGGGAGGGGGGAAAAATAAATAATAATAAATATAGCTGCGAGCAGCGATACAGGGGCCAAGCAGCCGAAGGGCCCGTAGCGCAACGCGGAGCAGGAAGAGGAAAATGGCAGAAATCGAACCTATGCGAATAACAGGTAGGTTCGGAAGTAAAGATGGGATGAAATCGAAACGAACAGAAGGTCCGATGAGAAAGAACGCGAACGAAGGAAAAAAACAAGCTAAATTCTAATCCAAGAATAAGAAAGACCGCTACAGCTCTTACCCGGATAACGAAGGAATCGAAACAACAATTTCATGCGCAATTTTAAAGTCGTCCCGTGTAGGACTCAAACCCGCCGTTTACGGGTCAGGCGTCCGTCACTCATCTCGTTGCGTCACCTGGCAGACGCGCACCTAAACAGCTACCAAAATTCACTAGATTCAAGAGAGAATCAAGTCAAAATTACACTTTTTTTACCAAGATGCCAAAGTTCCAATAATCAAGTCAAGTGTGAAACTTTATACGAATGTGCCACAGAAGTACTTACGGATGAAATCAAAACAAGCTGCTTTAGTGCAGTAGATTAGAACAACGCTTGAACATTACAGGAACAGACACATTTTTATACTCATCCGACGCGGGGTTCGAAACCACAACCGGAACGGCTTGGGATTAGTAATGCATGGTTTAGCAGACCGAGCCACTCAGAGGACAGACAGTCGCCCACTGCAGAGGAGAGGGTTCCGTGTAAGAATAAGTACACAAAAGCAGGTTAACATGCTAAACTAGCTTAACAAAGATTAGATCAGCTCTTACCCGGATAATAAAGGAATTTAAATGTTTATACACAATTGTAAAGTTCGAACCCACCATCTACGGGTCAGGTGTCTGTCACTCATCTTGTTGTGCCACCTGGCAGACATACACCTACACAGCTGCCAAAATTCAATAGTTTCAAGAGAGAATCTTATCAAAATTATACGTATTTTACTAAGATGCCAAAGTTCCATTAATCAAGTCAAGTGCAAATCTTTATATGAATGTGCCACATATCATATTCCAATTAGTTACATTTCAGAAATAAATGATAAACATGATGCTACCATGATAAACATGTTGCTAGCATGTTTTTAGTAAGATATTAGTATGATTAACATGATACTAGCATGCTTTTATTAAGATATAAGCATGATTACCACGATGATAGTATAATAAACCTGTTGCTAACATGATGCTAGCATGTTTTTAGTAAGATATTAGTAGGATAACGATGATTTTAGCATGATGCTAGCATGATAAACATGTTGCTAACATGTTTTAGTAAGATATTAACATGATTAGCATGATGCTAGCATAATAAACCTGTTGCTAACATGATGCTAGCATGATAAACATGTTACTTACATGATGCTAGCATGATTTTGGTAAGATATTAACATGATTAACATGATGCTAGCATGCTTTTATTAAGATATAAGTATGATTACCACGATGATAGCATAATAAACCTGTTGCTAACATGAAGCTAGCATGATAAACATATTGCTTACATGATGCTAGCATGTTTTTAGTAAGATATTAGCATGATTAGCATGATGCTAGCATGTTTTAGTAAGATATTAGTATGATTATCATGATGCTAGCATAATAAACCTGTTGCTAACATGATGCTACCATGATAAACATGTTGCTTACATAATGTTAGCATGTTTTTGGTAAGATATTAACATGATTACCATTATGCTAGCATGTTTTTAGTAAGATGTTAGTAGGATAACCATGATGCTAGCATGATACTAGCATGATAAACATGTTGCTAGCCTATTTTTAGTAAGATATTAGTATAATTAGCATGATGCTAACATGTTTTAGTTAGATATTAACATGATTAGCATGATGTTAATATAATAAACCTGTTGCTAACATGATACTAGCATGATAAACATGTTGCTTACATGATGCTAGCATATTTTTAGTAAGATATTAGCATGATTAGTATGATGCTAGCATGATATATATATTGTTAGCATGATACTGGTGTGTTTTTAGTAAGATATCAACATGATTGGCATAATGCTAACATGATACTAGCATGATAAACATGTTGCTACCTATATTTTTTTTAGTATATTATTAGTATGATTAGTATGATACTAGCATGATAAATATGTTGCTAGCATGATACTAGTATATTTAGTAAGATATTAGTATGATTAGCATGATGTTAACATGTTTTTAGTATAGTATTAGCATGATTAGCATGACGCTAGCATGATAAACATGTTGCTAGCATGATGCTAACGTGCCACTATTACCATGATTGACATGATGCTAGCATGATTAATAGTGTTAGGTGTAACTGTTTTGAGTGTTTGGATTGGGCGGAGTAACTGGCTAGAGTGTTCGGAGTGGGTGGAGTAACTGGGAAGGGTGGGCGGAGTAACTGTGTAGAGTGGGTGGAGTCACTGGTTGGAGGGGGCAGATTATATTGGTAAAGGGTTTTTAGTGGGTGGAGTAACTGGGTGGAGTGGGTAGAGTAAATGTGGGGAGTGGTTGGAGTGGGCGGAGTAAATGTTCGATTTAGCAGAGTGTGTGGAGTCAACGGGTGGATTGGGCAGAGTAACTGGCTAAGTATTTATAGTGGGCTGATTAACCAATTAGAGTGGGCTGGAGTGTTTGGAGCGGGCGGAGTAACTGGGTGGAGTGGGAGGAGTAACTGTGTGGATTGGTTGGAGTGGGCGGAGTAATCGATTGGAGAGGGCGGAGTAACTGGGTGGATTGCGAGGAGTAACTGTGTGTATTGGTTGGAGTGGGCGGAGTAATCGATTGGAAAGGGCGGAGTCACTGGATGGAGTGGGCAGAGTGGGTGGAGTCACTGGGTGGACTGGGCATATTAACTAGCCTCAGTCAAAAGGTTACAATTACTGTCTATGGAGAACTTCACTTTGATACGAACCAATCACCAGTCATGTTGTAAAAACTATTAATGTTATGGCTTAAATAATTACATGTTCAGTGACAGCGGGTGGAGCTGAACATTTTGATATTAGATATGTGCATGTGGACTTAAAACTTTAGGAATGGCAGCAGTCTAAAAATTGTGTGAATGTAGCTGCTCTCACCTAAATTCTGGAAAAATCCAGTTGCTACACAAGCAGGCAGATTACAGAGAACGTATCCGTGGCAAGTTTTCGTATTGGAGTTCAGTGGAGAAGCTGTAGCTTTATTCACACGGCTCTAGTTTAAAAACTATACATCCCACAGCTTAGATATTTATGTTGTTGGAATCCTAAGAACCAGGCAGAGATTTTGATATATAATATGGCTATGAAACCCTAAAACTATAGTCACAGTCACAGTTTATAAAGTCTGTTCAATTTCTAAAGTGGTAAGAGTGGAGATTCAATGAATGTCTATGAAGAACCTGAGTTCCAAACAAATGGTCTTAGTGTAAAAACGATTAGGTTTATGGCTTAGATATTGACATGTGTAGTGACAGCAGGAATATATGAACATTTTGATGTAACATTTGTGTATGTGGAGTGAAAACTGTAGTGGCAGTTTAGAAAGTGACATGATTTGGCAGTTGGTAGCAGCTCACTCTAATGCTGGCCACACACTACAGGAGTATTAGGCCGATTTATGCCCGATTTATGCCCGATTTTCACCTCCCGAGAATCTGAGAAAAAATCTTGTAGAGGACCTCGATCTGTGCAGATTTTCGGTGCAGATTATCTGGTAATGTGAGGCGTTTACAGATCGAATCTTACACCTGCCGAGCTGCTCTCACACAAATCGGGCTCACCCCGATCATATCAAACATGTTTGATATTTATCGGGATGAGTAAGATTGTGATTACGTCAGTACTGTCGCAATAGCCAATGGGAAACAAGCCTACGACAAGACGGTAGCCAAATGGCAACACGAAACTTGCAACACGGATCCATTGGACTTCAGAGATGGAGGAACATCTCATTTAGTTTTCACTATGAATAAAACTTATTTATTATTAATTGTTTCACTTCTTTTGAATGGAAGTTCCCCAATCCAGAAGTGCAACTCAATATATAAAACGCATTAAGCACTCTTGGTAAAAGGTGGACATTTACAATACAGAGCAATATTGTAAAACAATACATTGGAATTGTTATGGCAGTACTTTGTTAATAGATGGATGGATAAACGTTTGCAAACCCTGTATAAAATAATTTTTCAGTATTCATTTTGTTTATATCCACTTTCGAGCTGCTGCATAGATCACGTGAGGCGCCTTCTCTGGCATGATAATCTTAATAACATTGTGTAGTGTGTGATGCGCCACGATTTTCAAATCTTGTAGTGTGAGCATGTTTAAGATTTGAGGGAAGAAAATCTGTAAAGATATTTTTTAAGTGTGTGCAGCAACAAGATTTCAAAATCGGTTAGGATTTTAAAACTCCTGTAGTGTGTTTCCAGCATAACATCGGAAAGTTCCATTCTGTGAACCTGCACTTATGGGTGACAGAGAGCAGTTAAGAAGAAACTGATCATTTTAAGATGAGTAGTGAAGGTATAGCTGTCTTCACACGGCTCTAGTTTCAAAACTATACATCCCGCAGCTTAGAAACTGATATCGTTGGAATTCTAAGAACCAGGCCGACATTTTGATATATGTCTATGAAACCCTAAAACTGTAGACACAGTGACAGGTTAGAGAGAGTGTTCTTTTTTAAAGTAGTTATAGTGGAGATTCAATGAATGTCTATGGAGAATGTGAGTTCCAAACAAATGTTCATATTGTAAAAACTATAATATTAATGGCTTAGATTTTGACATCGTTAGTGACAGCAGAAATAGATGAACGTTTTGATATAACATTTGTGTATGTGGAGTGAAACATGTAGGAGTGGCGGCAGTTTAGAAATTGTTTGAAGATTAGGCAGGTAAGAGCTGCCTCCACTCTAGCTCCACTCTAGCTTGTCGATTCATTCCTATGGGACGATTTGTTCGCTATGAAAACGGTAATAGACGAACAACGGTTTCATGAAACCTTCCACAAAATGGTACGAATGTAAAGGGGAACGAGCCGCACGTTTTGGCACTAGCTTTTGTGTGTAGCATAAAAACTCTGGAAGCAGGGTCACTCTGAAGAATTTCTCCATTCATTCCTATGGGACTTTTTTAAACGCTATTATTTTGAAAACATTTTTTTGAAACCTTTCACGAAATGAGAGGAATGTTAAGGGGAACAAGCCGCACGTTTCGGTACCTTACTTGTAATTTTAGCATAAAAACTCTGGGAGCAGTAGCGCCCGGAATATTCGGCCCTTTCATTCCTATGGGATTTTTTCGCCACGAAAACGTAAATATTTCGCAAATCGTTTTACGAAACTTTCCACAAAACAATAGCAACTCGAACGGGATCGAGCCGCACGTTTTGGTACATTACTCTATGTATCGATTTTTGAAGCTCTGGGAGGAGTAGGGGGGCAAATTTTGGCTATAATAATAAAAATATATATGTCGGATAATATTATGTGTTCCTTGCCAAAGGCTATCTACTGGGATGTAGTGGTAAATAAAGAGGTGGGTAAACTATAAATTCTGTGATCAGGTGGACCACGGCCTACCGGTGTACAGTATGTGTATCCTGATGACATCACTATAGCCTATCATTTGATGGTACTAAGCAGTGGTGTAGTGGTACATAAAATGGTGGGAAAGCTATTATCTCCTCACGGCGATCATGTTAAAATGAAGAATAATCTATATTACATTTTTAAACTATCATTTCATTGCTTTAAATACAGGTATATTAATAGCACCTAGTGTCCATTTTACAGAAAATCTGATACAGATGCATTTCAATCCACATTTGTTCATTCATCCCAAAATGTTATTTGGACTTTACACCAATTTCACCTAAAATACTATTTGAAAAACATTTATATTGAAATGTGTCATCTTTTTATGGTCTTTTTCCCTCAATTGTGCTTCAATTCAAATATGTATAGCAAAATGATGATGTGCATCAGTGTGGATATACAGTAAGTTGTGATAACAAACAGATTAAAGCATGTGCACAACTATCAAATGTAAGCAAAACTAACCAATAACCAAATCGTTCATGATTATGGTATTCGTAAACTAGCACACTTGATTCAATAGGCTCTATGCACAGCTCCACTACTTCCTGAACTTAAGGCAGCTCTTTTATTTCCTGCCTTACATTATTAGACAAACGGATTACTCCACATGTGTCACAATGGTCAAACACAAGTGGATTAATCAGTTTGTCCAATAATGTAAGACAGGAAACTAAGGAGCTGTCTTAAGTTCAGGAAGTAGTGGAGCTGTGCACAGAGCCCATATCAGCTCATCTGCAGAATCAATATAGCACTTCTCTTTGTAAATCAAGGTTTGAAAGAATCTTACTTCAATGGGTTAGACAATGATATGAAGCCATATATTATCAACAAAAAACATTATTTGCACAACCAAAGTATTAACCTCTCTCCTCAAGTGGTCTTCCTGAGAGGCAGCCTGTACCAGCACAACTTTGTTAACCCTGGTTTTGTTATTCGTTACTGTACTTTGATAGTTTTCTATGTATTTGAGCTACATTTAGCTAAATATGTGCAGTACAGTACAGAGCTCTTGCATTGATTAAGCTATACTGGCTAAATAGCTACTGACTGACTAGAGCTAGATAGATACAGGAGACAACTTGTAACGTTCCCCAGTTCCCCTTCCCTGGAAACTGCCACTTCCCTATTTTACATTGCTCAGAACTACAATTCCCATTCTCCAGTTCTTCTTCCTGTGGACTACAGCTTCCCTAGTACTCGGAACTACATTTCCCATAACACTGACTCAATTATCCAAATTCAGTACACCTGTGCTCACTCACTCATATATAAGACACACACACTCCATTGCCTCTCTGCGAGGTATTGTAAGTACTGTTTCCTTATATACTGTGCAGTCTATTTCCATGTTGTTGTTCCGGTCTGACCTCTGCTTACATTTTGGATTACTCTGCCTATGACTTACCTTTGTACCTTTGCCTGCAATATCTTGGTTTGTTATTCTGGACTGACCCCTGCTTTGATTGTTGAGATTCTGCCTAGGATTATTCCATGTACCTTAGCCCATACATTGTATGGTTATTTAGACCTGATACTTGCATAGTTTGGTTCTTTTCCACCTTGGTTTACTCATTACTTTGAGAGAATAAACATTATTGTTCCTTTTTAACTTTTGGGTGTTCTCATTGTCAAGGGAGTGAACAATACACAACTGAAATATTATAAACTATTATAAACTAAAAATAATTCTTTTTATCGTTTCTTTACACTCATTTACAAAGAGACTGCTAGCGTTCTTTTGGATGAGTATTTCTATATCTAAAACAGATGCCGGAGTTAGCTGATACCTTACTGTAGCTAAAATAGACGTTATGTGTGTCTGGCACATCGTCTGCTGCGTCTTTGAGTCACGCGCACTGGGGAGATGAGAGCTGCTGAACAGAATAGGGCATGAACGCGCTGAAGCTACGCAAGGCACATTCAATGTGCGCAGTAAACATTCATGATTCAATACGTTGTCGGCCAATAGCTATAGTAGGTTATTGGTGCAATTAGAATTTAGATCAAGGCTATTAATGTTTTCAGCTTTGAAAAATGCTGAGAACTAACTATTAAGTGGGTAAACGATAACTAAAATTAAAAGTTGAGTAAACCCTATTTCACAAATAAAAAAATTTGGTAATCGGCATTTACTTTACCTGCGTTTATCCTCCACTATACACCCCTGGGGAGGATGCCGTGATCTCTGGGGGCGGGGCGCTGTGTCGTGAAAACATCTCATTCTCAATACCTTAATGCAGCGCAATATGGATAGACTTCGTTTTAGGTTTAACAACCTATGAAACTAATAATGAACAATATGAAACTAAAATGACAAACTTAATTTAGAATGGCTTAGGAACTATAGGCTATTTAAAGGTGGATAAACGCTATTTAGAGGTGGATAAATGCTATTTCCGAATTTCGGGAGGTGCGTAAATGGCGTTTACGTGCGTTTAGCCTCCACTACATCCCTGGCTATCTACCTTTAGAGGTAACTGCATGATTACACATACAGTAGTACAGCCATGGTCAAACATTCTGACAATGTCACATGTTTTGGTCTCCACAATGTTTGCTGCTTCATTGTTCTTAGATCTTTTTGTCAGTAGTTAGTATGGTATACTGAAGTATAGTAAGAAACATTCCATAAGTGTCAAAGGCGTTTATTGCAGTTACATTAAGTTTATGCAAAGTGTCAATATTTGCAGTGTTGACCCTTCTTTTTCAAGACCTCTGCAATCCTCTCTGGCATGCTGTCAATTAACTTCTGGACCACATCCTGACTGATTACAGCCTATTCTTGAATGATCAATGCTTGGAGTTTGTCAGAATTTGTGGGTATGTTTGTCCACCCGCCTCTTGAGGGTCGGCCACAAGTTTGCAATGGGAATAATAATTGGAATTAAGTCCATTTTCATGACACAAGGTACTTTGCAATTCATAGTAATTAATCTGATCACACTTCATGACATTCTGGAGTACATGCAAATTGCTATAATCAACACTGAGGCAGTAGACTTTGTGAAAATTAGTATTTGTGCTATTCACAAAACATTTGACCACAACTGTACTTGTATATTTTGGAAGTATATGAAGCCTTTATCCCTGGATGGAAAACACTCCCCCATGCTTTCTAGGGTGTGATAGATACATGCCATTAGTCAGATATCAGTGGGCATTTTAATGTGAAAGCTAAATGCAGGTAGTAAATAGAAGGAAAACATCACTTAGCCATGAGGGAACTTTAGGAAAAAATGCTTTACCAAGAAATTGTAATGATCCATGAGTTAATAACAAGAGTTAGCAAAACTGTATTATCATCCTCAGAGAAATAGGTCTTGAAAATCATACATTCTCCAGTCCTGAACAATGTCTTAGATGTAGGTCCTAATCCCTAATGGTGTTCTGGTGATTTGTCCAATCCAGATTGCTCTGCAGTCCTCCTATTTATTTCTATAGCAACTGGTGGTTTATAATGTAATCATTTTCTCATTGATTTTGATTTATTGTCATCACCAGTAGTGTCCAAGTTGTTTCCTTGGATATATAGATGTTTATAAAAACACATGTTCCAACTTCCTTCAAATGACCGAAAGTTGTGATGTAAAGACGTTATTTTCTGAGTTACCTAAAATGGGTTGGGTGTGTGATGGCTCCACTGATGATGAGATATGAGTGTCTTTGGGGAGAATAAAAGCATAATGTAAGTTCATTTAAAAATACAAGTTTAATGCTGAGAGTTTAAAGAAAAACATTTCAATATACTGAGTTAGTAAAAATATTATACACTAAAAAATAAAAAATTAAATAATCTGTTTATTTTATCTAACCCTATTGAGGTGATAATATAAAAACAATGTTTTTTTGTAATGTTATATTTATAAAGATTTCAACAGAAAAAAGAACAGTAAGGATACTGTTTCCTGCAATATATAAATACATTTTTACAATTTTTACCTCCCAACATAATCCCTAATTTTAAGTGCTTCTGAAAGGGTATGGAATACAAAGGTCCAGTAATAACTCAATTTTGAGCAAGTTAAAAACATATGGTAGAGGTTGCATGGGGAGGAATGACATGTCACACATCCATCACTGTGGGATACATTCTGGACAGTCTGGACCTCGAGTAATGAACTCTGTTGGTCACCTTAAACTGAATGAGTCCAAATTGAGCGCTAGATGAAGTGGAAGTTGTTCTGTCAATCACTTTATCCCAGAAATCCTTTGAAATTTCAAGACCCATTTCCAGCTCCCAAACAGTTTTAGGTATATTACTAGAGTGTTTATCACAGGACATAATCCAAGAATAGATTTGTGAAATTACTGATTTCTGTTCAGGTAAAAATTTCAATAGCTAATTCCAGGAGACAAAATGTCTCATCTGCAGATAATGACAGAAATTAGATGCGGGCAAAGTGTGTTTAACATCCAGGTTTGGAAAACTAGAAAAAACTCAATTTTCATAAAGATCATTGAACGTTTTAATGCCACTTTTTTCCCAGAGAGTGAAAGGACTGTCAACCACAGATGGAGTAAATATGTGGTTATTTTTAATAGGGCCCAAAATGGATGTAGAGGAAAACTTAAAATGGCGCCGAAACTGGTACCAAATTTTGAGTGGATAGTACTACAGGGTTGTCTGAGTAACGAGGGGGAGATGTAGGGAGAGCATAGGATAATTCTTTACTATAGAACTGATGATTAATAAAATGTGTGTAGAAATAGGTTTTTTGTTTAGAATACGGTTATGAGGAAATGCAATAAATGTAGCAAGAGATTTTGGTATATGTTATGCAGAATAACTGTTCAAACGATCAGTATTAGTCAGAACTAACCACTAAGTGATATTAAATGCATGTTTGGTGTCTATTAGAAGCTATAGATCATGTGGAAATTATAAAGCAAGACCAGTTATTCTGAGACTGTTGGAAAATGATTTATGTAATTAAGAAGGATTGTTCCCTGGGAAATGTATTGCAAATGCTCCTTTAGGTAAAGAGATGGCTTAATTAAATAAGATTATGTAGGAATGCAGGCAACTAGGTGACAA
>JACXGM010001468.1:0-31804 GCA_016801145.1 Umbra pygmaea
CCGAACCGTTTGTAAAAACGTGCATATCACACGAAGTATATTCGCTAAAATACAGTAGGCTACTAGTGTGGAATTATTCTACAATATTCACTCATCATGACAGTAAAATAGACCATCCTAAGTCAATCTACTGCAATAATTCCTCTCTCAAACTGTAGAAAGAATGCTGGGAACACTTGATTATGTATGAAAAAAGAAACCGGTAGATATTTGACAAATACCGTGATATTCATTTTTGGTCATACCGCCCAGCCCTAGCACAAGTGATATTTAATGTTTTGGCCCTTCAGTTCAAAATAAAATGGACACACCGATAAAACAAACACTTGATGTTTTTAAATTAGTCGTTTAGATTAGTCGACCAATCGAAAAATTAGTTGAAAGATTAGTCGTAGAAAATTAGTCGTTATTGGAAGTACTAGTCCACTTAGGAAGCAACAATGACAATCAATTTCACATGCTGTTGTGCAAATGGAACAGACAACAGGTGGAAATTATAGGCTATTAGCAAGACACCCCCAATAAAGGAGTGGTTCTGCAGGTGGTGACCACAGACCACTTCTCAGTTCCTATGCTTCCTGGCTGATTTTTTAGTCACTTTTGAATGCTGGCGGTGTTTTCACTCTAGTGGTAGCATGAGACTGAGTCTACAACCCACACAAGTGGGTCAGGTTAGTGCAGCTCATCCAGGATGGCACATCAATGCGAGCTGTGGCAAGAAGGTTTGCTGTGTCTGTCAGCGTAGTGTCCAGAGCATGGAGGTGCTACCAGGAGACAGGCCAGTACATCAGGAGACGTGGAGGAGGCCGTAGGAGGGCAACAACCCAGCAGTAGGACCGCTACCTCCGCCTTTGTGCAAGGAGGAGCAGGAGGAGCACTGCCAGAGCCCTGCAAAATTAACTCCAGCAGGCCACAAATGTGCATGTGTCTACTCAAACAGTCAGAAACAGACTCCATGAGGGTGGTATGAGGGCACGACGTCCACAGGTAGAATCAGGGAGAGGGACTCTCCACCAAAGTGTGTGACGTATGGTTTGCTAAAGTTGAGAAAGTAAGTTGACAGATCTGTCAGTCTATTCAGAGCTGCACAGATGTCCAACGAGCATGCAGGGTGGGCCTTGCATCTAGATAGGAGCGAGAGAGAGAATACGAACATAGACACCACAGAAAGAAATAGAGTATCAACCCGGAACTTGTTTTTAGCTCAACAGCGCCAATATATACAGGGTTTAGACCTCAGTGGCATAATATCGTGGCACATACCCATAGACCGTAGGGCTGTAACAATATGTCATATGAAACCGAAATTGCGACCCTCAGATCCACGAACCTGTGTCGCGGTCTGAGAAGGAAGAATCGTGACACACCCCTTCCAACTCTGAGTTATCCTTCCTGTCCAGATCTAATGCAACCACATCTTTAAATTAATATTAGTATTATTTGAAGTGAACATTATAAAATACGTAGACCTATACCACAACTAGTTGATGATAAATTATTTAATTTTATTTGTAAGCATCCTCCAATTTCGTGTAATCTGAATACCTTTCCAATCATGTGACGGCTACCTGCAAAAGTTGAACTAGTGAAGAATGTGTCCGCAGATCATTAAAAAGACTTAAATTCTCGAAAACAAAATAAAGATTATTTAAGGTCTAAAAATGTCTGAAATCTCGTTTTCTAAGGTCTCAAAGAAATTCGACATTCATGCTATATTTGTACAATTGTATTTTGTTGAAAGAAGCCATAAGTGCTTTCTCTGAGCAACATTTAGTTAGCAACTGCTGGCAGATTATAGTAATAGCAGGTGATTGCGGCAGCTCCATGAGTTTACCTAACAGCAACGCAGCTACTTTGTTTGTTAGTTACCTTATAAGCTTCGTCTGTTTGAGTCTTGTTTATGATATTTTATTTGTGTCCTTGCAGCTTTGTTTACTGAAACATATTTCTTGTGATCCGTATTAAATTGCGCATCTCTCTCAGTACCTCAAAGCAACGAAAATAACGACCCACTCGTTGAGCAGTTAATCTCCACGTTCTCGTTCTGTTTCATTAGCGCAGATAGTGTTTTACTTACGAACAATTTTCTACCGACGGAACAGCCAGGCTTTGTGGAGTTTCTTCTGATTAGTTTGAACTGCTGGTCGCGAGTGAAACAGAAGCCATTTTATTTACTTTGTAAATGTAAGAGAACTTGATTGAAGAAGGATTTTCAACATGCCCGAATCATCTCCACAATGGAGTTTAGTTCTGTTTCTCTTCAAACAGTATTTTGTTACAAAGACAACAAGTGTTATAGCTTTGGCTATTCATTTATTTTACTTAGGTATTTTGTTAATAATTTGCATACCTAATATTGTTCTTTGTTCAGTTTATACAGGTTTTTTAAATATTATTTACTAAAAATATCATTTTTTCTTTCACCCCCCAGAAAAGTATTGAGGTTTGTATCAAATCGTGGGTCAAAAACTGTGATACAAACCGAATCATGAGTTTGGTGTATCGTTACAGCCCTAACATATCACTGGACGTAATGTGAGACATCACCCATTGGTTTGTTAAGATCTGATTTGTGTCAAATTTGCCGTTACGGGTGCAGAAATTTTTGTTGCAGATGTGACGATTTTAGACGAGAGGGAGGAGTACTCTAGCTAGCTAACTGATATTAATTGGGATGCTAATACTGTATTAACAGTATTACTAATGGTGCCATTGCAAAATTCCCTCCCTGAATACAAGGGGAAAATTTTAATGTACTTTTTTACATTACATTTCCTGTTTTCAACATGACACAGGGGAGAGATGTATTGTTTCCCAGAAATATAGACATATGTTAATACTAAAATAACATAAGTAGTTTTTGCTATCGGACAATTACAAAATAGAGTTTTCTGAAGGACAAATGGCCAATGTCAAGCCCTGCGTTAACAAAGTTTTTACATTAGGATAAATACAAAGCTTACTGATTGTTCATATGGCCAGATTTGTGTGTAGTTTGTCCTACATTGCTTGATGATAAATTGCAAATATGCTTTCATCTGATTTGATCAAACTAACATTACTATTTTGTTAACAAAGAGGGAGCGAACAACCTTCATTTGTATTTTTCTGTAATTACATAAATGTCTGAAATTAAATGCCTATTAAAGGATGGATTAAATATTTTAAGGGATTGAATACAGTAACATTAGAAAATGTGACCAACTTGATTTGTTTGCAATACTCGTTTGTTGTATCTCCAGAAAGATTATCCCCTCTCATGATTCTAATCCGTAAACTCTGGCTAAAAGGCACTGTGTTATCCATTATGCTATACTACTTCTGAAGATATCAGCTGAAAACAGTAGTTTTTTTCCTGTAGCAGGGAGTACACCTGCGTTTGTGTATTTACTTAGAACGCAGCGAATATCTATAAACCCGATTTCTGGTGAGCTTCTCTTAAAATGTGATGTCTTTTTTGAATACAATAATATTTAAAACACTTTAATGATACATTTATATGCTATGTTAAACGTACAATATGTAGTTATTGGCTGTTAGGGGTCTCTCAATCAAAGCAATAGCAAAAGATGTACTTTAATGACGTCGGGAAGTAGCGGGGGATCATGGGTTTTGTTGTCGTCAATGACAACCTTCCAATCTAGCGACTCCGGCAGAACAATGTTCACTGACAAAGTAATGTATTGTTAAAAATATTATAACTATTTACGTTATGTTTGATGGTTCCCTGGAACTTAGAGCAACTAGAGCAGTCAAAGGTTATATGACGCCAATGGCGGAAGACCAAATGAAAGGTCCCGTGTCTTCGAATTATATTACAAATTTCTCTGGGTGTGAAAGTTGGTGGAAACATTTAATATAAGTACACAACTAAGAAATATATATATTACTCTGAAAGCTATAATACTTTGATACTTATTGTAGCAATATTGCCCAGCCCTAGTGTACTTAGGCTACAACATTGTGGACATCTCCGGTAAGACTTTGCGACAGAAGTAGCTACTTTGTAATAATTGCCAGAAAAATACCATACTCCCAATGCTAACAAATTAGAAACCAACTTATAATAACAAGCCATACATTCGACCAATTAAAATATAGATACCCTGGTAGCAGCAAGTGAAGGACCGTTATAAAGCTAACGTGACACGCAAATTATAGGTAACATGATTGTTTGAAATCAAAAGTGGACAAATACATCACTTGAACAGAGTCCCCATGGCTGGGATGCACACCACTGGAGCAGGCAAAGAAGAGCAAGTAAAGAAATTTGTCCGAAATCGGGAAATACCTGCTGTAACCACCGCCCAACCATTGAAGTAAGCAATACTGCTAAAAAGGTTGCGCAATGCACTCGCCCGAGCCTGGCGACCAACGCCCACCACACGAGGAATAACAAACCCTCTGGGGGAAAAAACAAACCACAATCCCCCACAACAAGCCCATACCAACAGCATTGCGTGCTGAAGCAAAAACAGGCTTATGCCCATCAGCGCACTGACTTGAAATACGCCCCATAATTACCATGTGACTACACTGATAATGACTGACACAAATCTCACTCAGGTTTCCTATCTGATCTTGCTGATCTTACTGAGCTATTTAACACATCACTAATTAAAGGACAACTCCAGCGCGTTGTAAGTGTACAGACTGTTTATTAGAAATATAGTTTAAAAGACATTACCGTTCCTGTATACAGCCAGGCGTCATCTTCGGAAAAGACTCGATCAGTCAAACCACAAACTCTGTGCCACATGAGCTGAACTCCAAGCAAATTGTTTGATTTTAGGTCATATTTCCAGCAGTAAGTCTTGCTCATTGATCTGCATGAATGATCGCAAAACCTCTTGCCATGGAAGATTCCAAGTCACAGTTCAGCACACGTGGAAGTGTGGTGCTATTTTGAGCCTTGTTAGTGTTCTATAATAGCAATTTATTTTTACTTCATCTGTGCCCTCACAATTAGTGTTATAAGGTAAATGTCAGTTTGAACTAAAACTGTGCACATTTGATTATTATGAGAACATATCCCAGAGAATGATCGACTCAATACCAATGTGTTATTAACCCCTAGGTTCATTTTGCGCCGGAGTTGTCCTTTAAATACAGGTATGCAAATAAATGTATACAAGTTGTGTTACTAAAATGTAAGGCACTGAAAAAATATATTTTAATGTATCCAAGTGTCACATGAAAAATCCCAGATTTGAAAATGTATAAAATGCCAAAACCGGATGCCCTATCTATTGTCTATAGCTATGGCCTACAGGTAAGCTTACTGTGCTGCAAGATTGTATACCGCCAGATAAGGCAGCGCAAGTAGATTTTAACGAAACGTTGTTTTTGACACTTCAAGAGATGATGTAATCATCCTATCGCCCCGCGATAGTGGAATGTCAACTGTCTATTGTTCACTAACAGTCCAAGTCTCCTGTTTGACTAATTATTTCTGTCACTGCAGGTGATCAAGTCCACAGCAGATGTAGAAGGAGGAAGAGCTCTATATGATGGCTACTCCGCTGTATCAGACAGTGGTTCGCACAACTTCCTACGCCTACGTGAGACTGTTCTTCTGCGCAAAGAGGCTCGTAAAATGTTTGTCCAGGCCAACACCAGGGTCAAAGGTTAGTCTCCCTGTTTTATTGACTGGACTTTTCATCATATATTTGCATGGATGGGATTTCCTGGCGGCACCTGTGTTCATGCTTCCTTGTGTTGCATAATGGACTAAATGTAAAGAGTAGGATGCTCGTGAAAGACACAGTTTTGTGTATACACATGAAGGCAGTTTGCTGTTTTGCAACAAAATATTTTATAAATAAATGCAAGTTGTGATTCGATGCACATAGAAAAACGTCCATAGAGGTTTCCGAAGTATTTCTGCTATTTAGTTTCATAGCGTGTAACCTTCTGGTAGTCCAAGAATGAGCAATTCATTTTAAATCCCTGCTTGAAATTTTTTTTATCTCAAGAGCTCCTTAAGTGAGACTTTCTTGGCAGTTACATTTTCTTGTTTGTTCACATGCTTTGTGGTTTTTCAGTGTTAGAATTTAAACTACAGCTGCTAGCAAAGCATAAAATGAATACACCATTTGGATTCAAGCTGCTGATTCGCACAGGGAAAACATTTCTGAAAGAAAAATGCATTCAAGCAACTTTTTTAGGGGAAAAAAACATTCCTTCCCTGTTTACGGAGTTTGGCTATGTTTATAATGAATGTCCTTGCTTATGGAAAGACAATGCATCTCATGTTGTTATTGAAAATGTTATTTACTATAAGTTGCTCTGTGTTTAAGTGTCTGCTAAATGATTTAAGTGTTAACAAATAAAAAGATTCAAAGACTGTGTGTGGTGTGATGCAGGCAACAGTGTGGAACTGTTGGAATACGAAGGCAGCGCGGCTGGACTGATCCTCTCCTTCAACCAACGCTTTCCAGAGGACGCAGAGGAAGTGGAGGCCCAGCTGCTACAGCTCACTGAGAAGGATGCCCACCACTGGTGCTGAGTGCGCGGATCCAGTGTCGAAGCAGCCCTAAGAACTCCAGACATACAGCCGACCTGCCCACGTCTGCTCCTGACTGAGACACACCCCATCAGGCCTGCCTGGACTTGTCATAGGAACTAATCTTTCAAATGCATTTTCCAGTAGTGGATGGAATGCACAGGTGTCATGGCTGTGATTGAGAGACTCAAGATTTCCCCCCCGAGTGCTGAATTTTGAAACTAGTTCATTATGAATCTCCATTACCGCTTACATTGTGGGTTGTTTGCTCCACTACTATTTTCCAAGGTATAGTTCAGAAAGTCAAATGTTTTTTCGTACACTTTTCAAAATTGTGAGTAATTGCACTTCTAAACATTTAGCAGGTACACAAATATCAGTGGTGACCGTTCATATTAGCAATCAGTCAAAAATAAATTTAAACTGACATTTTTTCATTTGAGCTTTTACTGCACATGTAGTTATACATATTTTTTAAGTAATTTGTAGATTTGTTTCATTGTTTACCGTGTTTTTGTTTCTGTTCAATGTTTTTGTAAGTATGATAACAATATGCTTTGAACTTGTATGGAAAAAATCTGTTTTTTGTCTTCCTGAACCATAGCGGAGCAGTTGAGCCCTTTATCAAGTAGGACTTTAGGCAAGGCTGTGAACACTTAAGTAATCAAAATCAGGCTGCCTCATGGTAGAAGCCAGGAGCCGTTTTTAAAACAGGACATAAGGGGACCATACACAGTTCACCATGAATTAACTAATCAGGCAGTCAAATTCAAGTCACTGATGAAACTTTTATGTTGACTCTTGTCAGGCACATGTTGATACTGTTTGCTGTTTGTCTTAGGAAGATTGACAAAGTGCTTTTTAAATAACTTGTTTAAACAACAAATCAGAGAATAAGCTGTTGCGATCAGAGAACTATGCCATCATTGTGAAATAAATTAAAGAAATTAATTGTACCGGTAAGTGGGTCCACAGTACCGTACCGCCTCTTTGTTAGGTTGGTATGAAATGGCGTATACAAAAATAAATTTGATTTAAAATAAATAATATGTTAAATGCATTATTGAAGATGTCAGAAAACCTGTCTAATAGCCTGCATCCTGAACTGGCAGATAATGTACTATAATTTACACTTATTTGCCTAACAGAAATGTTAAATGAAATATTTTCAGAGTAGAGCACAATGTAAGTCATTCTTTCATAATCAAATGGGGTTTAAGGAAATCAGTCCATACATGGACCACTCAAGGCTATTCCACCAAGTCCACAGCCTCCTCTTTTGTAAGTTTGTGTATCTTGAGTCCTTCCTGGTTGGCTGGATGGTATATAAGAGGTGTTCGACTGCAGCTGTCACCCAGTAGGTCCTGGATCTGAGCCTGGGCAGGTAGGGCTTGGAGCTCACCCTGAATCCTCCAATGTAGTTTGTACAGTTCTGGGTTGTCCACAGTAAACTTAGCTGCACAGAGCTGGGTCAGGGCCTCCACATCATCACCTTCCTTCCATTGCAGAGTTTTCCTCAAGCTTTTTTCTCCATCTTGAAATAACACCCTGACACACCTCTGAAACAAACAAATATCAATCATTCCTTTGAATGTTTTATTGTATTGCTAGGAGTGGAATTTTCTGTACAGTATTGGTGCCAATAAATCAATTATATCATACCAGGTGAGCTCTTAGGTTTTTCTGGTTTTGAGCATGGCTATTCCGGCGCCGGCTCCAGTTTTTTAGGGAGTTTCTAGCCTCCTGGGTCAACCCGCAAGGGGGTACTGCTTCAGGCTGGCTCTGGATCAGGCACAGGCTAGCATACACACTGGTCAGGTAGTATCCACCTGCAGTAGTAGAAAAATATAAGCATTTGAAGATGGGTACGGCTTAAACTACTCAAACAATTTCACATTAAAAGTCTTGTTACATTAGAGATTTCATTTAGCAGATGCCTTAGTGCAGGTGTCTCCAAACCTGGTCCTGGAGAGCTACCACCCTGCATGTTTTCACTCCAACTGCACATAATGTAGCTTCATTCAGCTTATCAACCAACTCATTATTATAATCAGGTGAACAAAAGCAAGGTCGACATGAAAACAATCAGGAGAGAAGCTCTCCATCACCAGGGTTTGAGATCCCTGCTTACGTCTTTGTATTTACCATAGAAATGTAATCTAGATTTAATTTCTATGGTATTTACCCATCTTGGGAATAACTCAAGTGTTACAAAGACTTACCCTCCCCTGTGAGCCACGAAGACTCCAGCAGCTCCATCATGTACTCCACCTCTATAGACAGCTCTGGCATGTTGCACTGCACCAGGACGTAGGACAGGGCTGGCAGGAAGTCATCTGCACCATACTCCTGGGCTTCTCATGAAAACAACACAATGCCACCATTTTCACACAAACCATGAAAATACCAGGGAGGGATGATAGTTTTCGGAAATGTGTATTTCTTTTATCCTTTGATGTTCTCTCATAGACAAGCCCTCACCTGAATGTTTGGTCACGGTTTGATAGGTTAGTTTGTCTTAATAGATTAGTTATGTTCTTCCATAGAAAAGCCCTCACCTGAATGTTCAGTCATTGCTTGATAGATCAGTTTGCAGACCTGCAGGAGCAGCACAACCTTGTCAATAGGAGAGTAGGCCCGGCTCATGAGAACTAACTTTTGCCGCACCTTCTCCACACCGGCAGCATCCGGCACTACCACCCGCACTCCGAAACACTCCAACGGGGTCTTCCCACGGGCTGCAGCAAGGCTGTCTGCCATGCGCTGGTTTGAGCCTTCTTGCTCATGCAGAGCTTTCAGGGTCCGGTCTATCTGTCCTTTCAGAGGTTTCAGCACACAGCGGAACATCGCTTTCTCCAGCACTAGGTCTGCACACAAATACGTTTATAAGATGCAACGTTATCAATGGGAAATTTGGAAACATGCTAGCATGTTTTCTTATTTTAAATTACTGACCAGATTTTCACTGTTTGTGTTTTGCTATAAACCTACACTATATAACTTTTTCAAAAACTAGGAAAAAAACAAAAACTATGTTTTAGGACTAGTAAATGTTAGGAACTATTGTAGCATATTATGTACTATACTATGTAGCATATTGGATCAAGTAGTTGAAAACATCAACATAAATAATACAAAATACAGACAATAGTAGTATAGCAAAATTGACATTTCACAATATCTAACTAGAAACAAATGCATATTTGGACAAAAATATAAACAAAGGCTTGTGTGTATTATTTTTGGAAATTGGTTATATTGTCCCTGAATATGTTTGGTAAAATATATAATACAAAAAATTTGCCTAGAATTCGGGCTGACAAGACAAATGAATGGAACATTGCAGTGCGGCTTTAAAGATCAATGTTGCCTTTACCTATCTCATCTTCGGGCACCAGGGTCTCAATGGGAGGCTCGAGTTCTCCACATTCCAGCATGAAGGCCTTTGCGTGGGAGAGGAAGAGGCGGATGCTCTGCAGTATCTCCACGGCAGACCTCTGGCACTGGGGCTTGATAGTCTCCCGTTGCTGACTGAGAAAGTCCTGCACCAGGGCACCGAAAGCAGTCCTCCTGTCACAGGACAGGTCCTCTACCAGCCTTCCCACTCGCTTCTCTGGCTTGAAGAAGGACATGAAGGCCGCACTCAGTTGGCGCAGGGCGGAGACAGGCTGACGACGGCGCATGGTGCATTGGGGCGAGGGGTTACTGGTGCCTCTGGTGAAAGTGGGGCGTTGTGGTGAGACCTCCTCTGCCTCCTCCAGGCTGCTAAGGGAACTGCTGCTGTCCAGCTCACTGAGAGAGGGGGCATATTTTTGCTCCAGCAAGAGACCCACCTCCTCCTCAGTCACACCCTCCTTGCCTCCTTCCTCCTGGGTTAACCCCCGCAAAAGACTCACCTCCTCCTCAATCTCCCCTTTCTTCTCAAATCCTTCCTCCAGGGTAAGCCCCTGCAGGAGACACAACTCTTCCTCAGTTACCCCCTTCTTTTCACCTTTCTCCTGGTTTAACCCTGGCAGGAGACCCGGTTCCTCCTCCTCAGTCACCCCATCCATTTCACCGTCTTCGTTCCTAACTCCTTTCTCCTGGGCTGGACCTGGCAAGTGACCTACCTTCTCAGTCACATTCTCCTTCTCATCTCCTTTCTCCTGGGCTAGTACTGGCAAAAGACCCAGGGGCACATGGTAGTCATCCTCTGCAGTGGGGGAGAGAACGGGTGCCCCTCTGATCTTCCTCGGAAGGTTTGGAAGAACCAAGCATGGCTGCGAGTAGTCTGAGGTTTCCCGACTGGGTGCCTTTCCACCCTCACCTTTTACTCTGGCTTCAGTCAATTCACTAGCCGGCTGGATCTTCTTACATTTACTCTTCGCCAGCAGAGGTGGTGGAGGGGGCGGGGCAACAGGCGGGGACAATGGGCTTGAGTTCTCAGTGGAGACGCGCACCTTGAGGCTGCGCTTGAACTGCTGCCGTCTGTGTAGTCCGTCCGGCTGCAACTGCAGGAACAATGGGTTGATGAAACAAAGAGCCCCCTGGCCTGCAGCCCCACAATTCAACTCCCCGGGGCTACGAGTTTGAATATGGCAGAACTCCTGGAACAGGGTGGGGCTCTCCTCAGGGGTGTCACAGTCCTCAGGGGCCGGGCTAAGCGGTGTGTTCGCTGGTTGGGGCCCAGTGCATGGACCTCTGAAGTTCAGCGGGGAGCTCCAGAACTCTAAATGAAAAAGAAGCAAACCATGTTGCAATACCTTTTCAAGACTGCTCTTGGAGAATGTAGGATACACAATTGCAGGTAGCTTTAGATCCACTACCAAAGCCTTGGATGATCAGACCTCAGAGCAACTCTGCGATACATACCCACACCCATGTGTGAGATGGACTCCAGCTGTTTATGTGAAGAAGCCTTCACTATGGCCACTGGAAGCTGCAGCGGGAAGGGCAACACGTCCCTGAAATAGATGGCACATTTTAGACAACTTTAGGTTTAGGACCTATTGTTGGGACTAATGATAGATAGAGCTATATGGATAACATTAATTTATAATAGTGGTCCATGATACATTTTACTGTGAAGCCAAAGATGGCAAGCTTGCGGAGTATAACAAACCGGCTAACACAGTAGAAGGCAATGAGACGGCAGAGGTCAGGAAAACTGAGAGCTGCTCTCTCCAAAGAGAAGGCTGTAAAGGAGACAGGCCAGCAGGAATAAGCAAGAATTATATTAAAATCTCATAATCAACAAGTTGTGGAACACACTCTTTTTTTACTCACTGGAATCGACTTCACGGATGACAAATTGTTTGACAAAGGAGGGGATGCTGTCGTCCGTAAGCCGGACACACAACACTTTCTTCTGCGAGGTGTTAGACTTGCGAACCAGAAAGGTCTGTAGAGAAACAGAGACATACAAACTTAGGTTGTACTTTGTGAGTGTACACATATACATGTGTGTGGAG
Organism: Umbra pygmaea; assembly: GCA_016801145.1. Lineage (NCBI taxonomy): Eukaryota > Metazoa > Chordata > Actinopteri > Esociformes > Umbridae > Umbra > Umbra pygmaea. The sequence goes on from JACXGM010001468.1 coordinate 11,956, forward strand.
CCAATGTGTCTCACCCCAGGCGGCTCCCTTTGTAGAATATGTAGAGCTGTGGCAGAGTTGATGGAGAGCTGCAGCCACACTGAATGTGTTAGCAGAAGGCGATCCAATACACTGATGTTTTTCAGAGAGCCACGTTGAGGACAAGCCTGTCGCTCTCCTACAGGCTCTCCTACTGGCTCGGGGAAATCATACACAGGTTCGTCCTGCATCTGGGAAACACACCTGGGCACCATGCATTTGTGGTTAAAAAGATACAGTAGCTGGAGCTATAAAGATTAAGCACCGATAAGGACTTCCCCCTTTTTGAAGTACTCTTTTGGGTGGGAATTCCTTAGGGTTACAGAACATAAATTATACTTGTCAGCTAACATTCCGTAGCTGTAAGTGGCAGTAAATCAACACCTGTGGCTTTATACCAGTGCACACAGCACTGGGCAGGTGTCAGGATCCACCCTTTGTGTTCGTTTCACTCAAAGTCCAAGAATAAATTCAATTACTTCTAAATGGACATGGCCTCTATAGAGGATTGAACAAGGACACTGATTTTCTCTAATTGTTTGTGGTAGGACAAAATTAATGTTGAGTTGTTTGGATGTAACACAACAGTATTTGGGGAGAAAAGGTCACAGCACATCAACACCAAAACCTCATCCCAACTGTAAAGTATGGTGAATGGGGCATCATGGTTTGGGACTGCTTTACTCCTTCAGGGCTAGTATGGCTTGCTGTCATTGATGGATACATCTATTCCCAAGTTTATTAACACATGTTGCAAGAGAATGTAAGGCCATCTGTGTGCCAATTTAGTTTTGCTGAACTAAAAAAGTTAATACCTACATCTTGCTGCTGTAGTTTGTTAATTATTAGTAGGCTAAATGGTATTATAAATCTAATCACATTTAAATATGGGCTACTTAACCAATAATAACAAAACCTATTGAAATAACTCAACACAATGAATACTTCAAGTATTTTCCCCAAATTCAACTGCAAATGCAACTGATAATGACTTCCCCAGTCTTAACATTATTCAACCCCTTCATGGCAAGCAACTTTAGTACTTAGTAGAGCACCCATTTGCTGTTATGACCGGCTGCAAATTAGATGCATAGCCAGATTCCAGTCTCTGGCAGCTTTCCTGAGGAATTGTAGCCCATTCCTCATTAGCAATGGCCTCCAGTTTAGTTGCATCAGATGTGCTGAGACAACAACTGTTTTGCATATGTGTGCTGTTTTGAGGGATTCTATTCAGGGGTTGAAAAATGTTGAGACTGGAGAAGTCATTTTGAGTTGCATTGTCAATTGAATTTGGGAAAACCACTTGAAGCATTTGTTGTGTTGAGATATTTCAATTGCTTTTGTTTGATTTGTTCATAACAAACAGCTGAAAGTCTGTACATTTTGACAATACTCCTTATTTTCAATGGGGGTAAAATATTTGTTATTACAACTGTAAATATATGTATAGAAATGTTTAGTCAACCTATTAGTGAGCCATTAACAAATTGTTAGAAGTTTGTTAGCAATCATTTACAATTTGTATCCAATGTAAGCTACATAATTTAATATCTAACACCAGTGAAATTTTTGCTAAATTTACTGTAGCTAGCCATTGTAATGCACTGTAGCTTCTGCTAATTATGTCATGTGGATAGACATAGATTGCACAGTATTGTGTCTGTATTGGGACTGCCTATCTATGTGTAAGGTTTATTTGAAGGACAAATGTTGCATTCCATTTTGCTCTTTTTCAGAATGCTGCAGATCCTTCCTTATCGATTCTGGTAAAACATGGCATTCATCATGTCATGTGCACTGTGTTCTGCATTGACCACAGTTTCTCCATCATTTTGGGAAACTCCCACACCCTATTCCTTGCCCTCACTGACTAATCTGGAGGAGTATGTCATCAGATTAAAGTCTCCACCAGGCCTGTGAGGGTGTTGTACATACCCTGTGGATCCTGCCCTCCACTATGAACTTTCTGCAACTGAAGTACAATTTTGTGTAAGCTTATTAAACCCATTGAATGCAAGAGGGTTAGCCTGTATTTTGACAGAGGTGGTTATACAGTATGCACAGGCTGTTATTATACAAAATTACAGGATGTCTATTCCTTCAGATTCCCTCCAGGGTTAGACTTCTTCTGCTGCATAGGAGAGCTGTAAGTCCATTATTCCAGAGATTGGTTGGAGGTGTTTCGATTAAAGCTTGGCAAGTCTAGACTTGGTAGGCTGGAGGAAACAAGAGCCTAAAACACTATTCAAACCTCCTAAACAGTGTGACAAAGTGCTAATATAACACTAAAAAACGACTGAAAGTACTTTTATTCATGAGAAGGCAGTATTTTAATTTCTCGTTCATTATACTGCAAGTAAATGTCACAATAAACATTAGATCCCACTATTGAACCTATGAGACAGTATGCAAAATTGATAATAAATAACGGTGTCAGTTTTTAAGACCTATATATACTGTATCAATAGATTAACATAACGTTGTAATAATTAAGTAAGTAAGGTGTATGCCAGTCTGGTTTATTAATGTGTTGTGTAAGTTTTAGAAACTGTAAGGCACAATTAAACGTTGAATGTAATCATTGACCATTAAATCACATTTCAGTTGATTTTTTTTAAGTGTCAACTTAACAAAAAAATATAAATATAACAATTGCACCATCTATTTATAGACATGGTATGAGGACTCCAGCGTACTTGTATCCACAGGTATACTAACTATATAAGTCGATTCAGTATACATCGCTTACTTCCTTGATTTGTACTTTTCGCATACCTTAAGTTAATCAGTGTCAGGTTTCAGAATGTCAGGAAACATATAAATATATAACGTTGCTTATTTTACACTGTACAATGAATAGCATCATTTACATAATTTACCTTAATATCCCGATCTCCTGTTGCCCTTCAAAAAAATATGACTGAGTTTATTGTGCAATAGCGTGAAGTAAATTCCATTATTAGATTCCTGAATGTAAAAATTCTACTGAATGTTCTAAATTATATAAAACATCAATAGACCCTATAGACGTACAGCAGTAGACTCCTGTGGACAAGACATGCGGCCGCTGTCTGACTATGGCAAATAGCTGCTGATTCAGAAGTTCCTCGCACTCTCTTCCTTACATTTTCCATTATTACTTTGGCGAGAAACAAACCTAATGCTGAATACGCATGCGCCCGTCATAACGATTTGAAAATTCTTGGATACAGATAATATATTCGCCACGAACACTAAAGCTCATTATTTGTTTTGTCCTTTCTGAAGGAAGTCTAGAAAATTAATATATGTCAATTAATTATGAACATCTGATTGGTAACTTCTGTTTATAGAATATGACTGAGTTTGTACATACAATTGACACCCTCTGCCTCTATTGTAAATACCTGTTTCAGTTGTCATGAAATTGTCTCATAACGCTGCTGATACCAGGTAAAATATAAAGAGAGTTATTGATTGAAAAATGTTGAAAAACAACCATGTACAGATTTTGCTCTCATGTTGATTATTTTGTTGAAAACAAAGTCCGTGCAGTGAAAGCATCTTATAATATCAGTAATTATTCAGTACTTTTATAGGAGTAGCCAGGCAATCAGTCACAATTCCATGTGATACATATTGTGGGTTTGAACGCGACCAGTGTTAGTAAAGCCTCAAAAGTTTCTAGAAACGTCATACATCACTTGCTCAGAGATCGGAACCGGATGTGGTCATTGAAAATATTGCACCGCGTTAGGTAAAATGGAGGCACACTATGGTTAGTTATTTTTATTATTATTAACTTAACCATGACGTTTTGCCTTATTCAGTAATATATATGATTCCACAATGTAATGTTGAAATGTTAATTGAGCTGTAAGTAGTTGCGATTAGATTTAATTGAACTCCCGTCTAAATACTATTTGAACAAAACAGTGCTAATCTTAGCTAACAAGCTAACGCGAACACCAATCCGCGCCCAATTTACAGTGGAGCTATCTAAAGTAGATATATATCGGAGGGCAGATTACATGTTTAATAACACATGTGGTTATTGATGTTTGTTAACTCTATATTAACAGCTATATCAAGTAATTATAAGCAGTTTGTGTTCCTCGATCACTGGTGGCGTTGCCATATTTGATGCCACCTCGACGGGGGGAGGGGGTTAGCTACAACGTGTTAGGTAGGTATTGTTTAATGTTAGCTAGACAAACGAATTATTGAGATCTATTTTCACGGTTCATAAAGCCTTTAAGATAATATTTGTTGTAGTTTATTAACATAACTAGCTAGCTAACTGCTATATTTAATCAAGTTTCATTTAGCCGTTCCCTTTTTGTTCAGTAGGAAGATGGCTAAACTGCGCTAAAGAAAACTGAATGCGTTACAAGATCCCTGGACCCTCAGATTGGGGAAAAGGAAAAAACACTTTTTCTGGATGACATTTATTTATTTGAATACATCTTGTACTGCAGTTTCATAATATAACCATAAAACCAAGCTGCTTGCCCCAAGCTGCTTGCCGTAGTTTTAAGGCAATCGCGGAAAAACGGGCCTTATTCTCCCTGGAATCTCTAACAGTTCTTCAATTCTATTTATCGCAGTGGCACCATCTTTTCTTCAAAGTATTGTTGAGGTTCGAATTCCAACCCTTTGATCTATGTCAACAGTGGTTAATTAACTAAAAGCAGTAACAGCTAAACCTGCAGCGTTCACTTGGATCAAACGCTACAAATTTAGATCACACATTACAAGGCTGGATATATTTTTTTTCACAACGCTTTTCCGGGTTTAAGTTAGTTGCGTCTGTCATGGATTGCAGTTAAAAATATTACCCTACAACAAAGCTGCATGTCGTAGTTTTAAAGCAATCGCGAAAAAACAGGGCTTATCAGATAAACAATGGCTAATACTCTTTATCAGCTGTAGACTCTTTACCAAAGTATTCATAATACGGTTTTAGCCAAGCAAAGTCAACAATTTGGTACATTTTTAGCTTTAAAAAAATATATTTTGGTTGTTTCACGTTGACAACTTGAAACCTTTCAACAAATATCCTTACTGAACTCTTTACGAACTGTCATCTAACTTCATTGCCATGTGAAAATACACATTGATTTGGAACATTGATGCTGTCTCATTGTTTCTTTATGGGGAAAAAGATGCACGTGGGGACATGGATGTCTTCAATAGATTTAAAAAAATGTATGTTTTTTTTTCTCTGTCAGACTTCATCTTAGCAGAAAATATTGTTTAATTCCTGTCGGCTACTCTCTCATAGCTGTCATCACGTTATTACCGAATACCATTTCTCCTGACCTCCGCCTATTCATTCCTTATGGTCATCATTTTGATATAGACAATCTATTCTTTTAAATACAATACCGATGGTAACATATCGATGATTTTATAAACCCTGAGACTAAAATTTGTAATTAATTTAGTTTTTTTATAATTCCACTTTACCCAGAATTCAGCGCAATTGACACCATAGAGGGCTGGATGTTTACTTTCTACTACAGTTGTAATTTTTGGTTTCATGTTAAAAGCAGATTAAATGAAAAAGTACACTTTTGTTGGGGTCATTTAGGGAAATTGAATGTTAAGCTTAATTTCCTGCAAAACGGGCTAATCGAACGTTCTATTCAATTCATATTTTTATGGCCTCGCGTTCGCGTTGCAGCTCACCCATCGTTCGATGCTGTTTCACAGTTCATGGTAAATTTGAATGCTTTCTATTGTCCAGCCGAACATTACCACTGTTTCCCTATGTGAAAAGGCTCCAAATGTTTCCATGACCGGAGGAACAGTCATAAGAAGCTAGATGGGAATGGAATAAACATTCTGATGATAGCCAAAGCATCTGTAAATGGTTATGTCTGAGCAAATACTGGAGTTTCATAGTCTTCAATAGGAGTGGGCAGGTGTTCATGTTACAGCTTTGCTTCCTAACTATCAAGCACATGTCACCATTGTCTTGAAAGCCTCAAATGTACTTTGCTCTGCCACTGATACTGTCTGCTCATTTTCTCAGGTGTACCAGCCATGGAGTCGACCGATAACAGCAATGCTATAAAGCTCTTTGTGGGGAATCTTGCATTGGACACTTCTCAGGAGGACCTAATGGAGCTTTTTGCTCCTTACGGAGAGGTGGTCACCTGTAGTGTTCTAAGGCAGTTTGCCTTCATCCATCTCCAGGGAGATGGTGCCGCTGATCGAGCCATAAGAGATCTGAATGGACGGGAGTTCCGTGGGCGCAACCTGGTGGTTGAAGAGTCCCGCGGACGGCCCCTACACTCTACTAAGGTGTTTGTGGGTAACCTTAGTGCCATGTGCACAGCTGATGACCTACAAGAGCTCTTTCAGACCTTTGGGAAAGTTCTTGAGTGTGACAAGGTCAAAGGTCAGCCATGTACGTTTCCAAAACCTTTTCATTTATTTATACAAGACACAGAAAATCACTCATTGTTAAAATGAGTCACTTTTCTTTTATTGTGGCTCCTGTCTAATGTTGTTTAGATCGGTCGACATTAAAGCGAAGCAAAATTAATGAAATCTGTATTTTGTCTAGGATCCTAAATTGCTTCAAATTAAAATTTTAATGTTTCTATAATCAGGCAGCTCACTCAGGAAGAGCAGGGTCGAGCTGCACAAGTGCTATGTCAGAGGTTATGTGGCTCTGTCTGAACTAATGCACCTGAATATTGGTTGTGTGGTTTCAAGCATACCTTGTCTGATGTCTCTGCCAACTCAGAGGAAAAGCCAGCACTGTGCTTCCTGGTCACTGTGTTTGTGCTGGGCACATTAAATGATCACAGTTCTTCAAAATTCACACTTCAATTATTTCTCAACACAACATTTCATTGCTCTATTATGGGAGGATGTCAAATTAAGACTATATAATTGGTAGTGCAGTGGTTTGTTTTGTTAGGGAACAATTGAATGTGAAGTAAAAAGTCTGCACTATTATACTTTTTTTTTTACACTTTCAATGCACCCAGCAACAGCACTTGCAGAGATATCAGTAAAGGTAAGCGTGGCACCATGCAACTGATATTAAACCGTTTTCTTACCACAAGTAATTGGGATGCCCTTGTTTTCCCTTGTTGAAAGAACATACAATTTTCAAGCAAATGTTTATGGGGTACAGAGCCTTACCACCTGCAGATGTAGCACTCATGCTAGCTCGACCGTGTTCACCTTGAGTGAGAGAGCTGCCTGATTAGAGAGACAGTCAAATAATTCCAAGTGATTTAGGAACAAAGACAAATGACAGAATTTTTCATTGTTCCTCTTTTAAGGGAACAGTTAGAAATGGTTGGATGGAAACTTTTTTTTTAAATTTCATTAGCTGATCAACTTTTCTTCTTGTGCTTTGATTATAGCGAGGCTCTCTTCCTCGGCGGGTTACGCCTTTGTGCACATGGAGCGCAAGGAGGATGCCCTGGTGGCTATCGAGGCTCTTCACGGCACCACCTTCAAAGGCAGGCCACTGTCTGTGGAGCTCTCCAAAGTGCAGCCCAGCAAACCCACCACCACCACAGCCAAGGCGCCCATCATGTGTCACTATGCGAACGAAACCCCTTCCATCAAGCCTCACATGGAGCACCACCAGAGCCAGGCTGCGGTTCTGGCCGCCGCGGTTGCCGCCGCCGCAGGCCTGCCTCTCCAGGTGCAGCAGAGCCTGCACAACTCCGTGTACAACACGACCAGCTTCGACCCCACCTACATTGCACTCAAGGGCATGACGTCCGCCAGTGGCGCTGATGGAACCCCGGTGAGCCCCGCCGTCTACGGAGCCCTCGCCAGCCAGGTCTACGGCTCCGTAGCCGATCAGGTGTTGGACTCCATGAACAAACAGGCCGCCAACTACCAGAATTCGGGCACGCCCGACGCAGCAGGCTACAACAGCCACTACAACCCAGCGGCCGGCGAGGCGCCGTCAGCCCAGGCCGCTATCAACCCGGCCTACAGCGACAACTCCACCCTCTACAACGCCAGCTCAGCTTATGGCTCAATGGGCGGAACCGATGTCACGGCCCAGGCCATCTTCGAGGCGGCACGGGCTCGCTTCTTTCAGCAGGGCCAGCAGGTTCTGGCTGAACAACAGGCGGGCTCTAAGTCAGGAGACCGTGACCGCAGCCCGGTGCGCCGCTCCACACCGTTGCTACCCGACCCTGTTCCCCAGCCATTCCCACCGCCACGCCCCAAACGCCGCGCCCTCCTCCCGACGCCGCCCGGCCGGCCTGAAGACCCTGCCGCAGTCGATGGAGACCCCATTGCCAGGTATCGTATCAAACTGTGTCGATAAATGTTTTGATGTCTATACCTGTCAGGGATGTTTCTTGGGTTTTTGCTGATCTACTTAGTGTTTTCTGTATTAATGTGTTATTTTCAGATGCTATGCAGAGTACTACCAGCAGGTCCAACAGTACCAGCAGTACCAACAGTACCAGCAACAGTACCAGCAGTACCAGTACGGCTACCCACCTCCACCCACCACCCAGATGCCCCCAACGATGCCCACCCAACAGATGCCTATGCAGGCCCCGCCCCCGACGGAGAGCCACCACCAGGCAGCGCCTGCTGCCTACGCCCCACCTAGAGCGTATGACCCGCCTCCATCACACAAGGAGCCCCTCCTCCACCGCCCTGACTACTCGCACCTCCACACGCCAGAGCCCCCCTACCGATAACACGTTAGATTGCAGTGCGAATGTGTGAGCGTGTCTGGGTTTTGAGTGCTCTAAAAGTAGTTCTGGTCACCGCCTGTTTGCTCAATCGAGTCCCCCTTTATCTGACGTATTTCTTTTCAGGTCACGTTTCTGATTAGTTCATTTGTTATTTCATGGTAGAAAGCTTGCTCTCACAATACCATCTGTTTTTGGGGAAAAAGTTCTGGGAGTAAGGCATTGTCTTGATTGTTGCATATGGGGCACTGTGTAATGAACAATTCCTTATCCAGCCCCTTAATTTAGGAAAACCGTACATTTTGCGAGAACATTCATTAATGCCAGAGGAGTGCCTTGTGAAATACCTTGCAGAAAAATGTTGTAAAGTAAATGTGTATATTTGAGCATAGAAGAAATGCTCAAAAATCGATCCATATATTTTGTTATCAGGTCAATGACTGTCGTCGAAGCGAGTCTTTTTAATTTGCAGACGTTCTAGAAATGAGAGCTTTCATTTTTCAATGGCACAATTTTTATTTCACAATTTGTATTGCTTTCATCAAAATAATTAATATCAAAAGTCACTGTTCCAGAATATGTAGGTCTTTGGTTAATAAAATGGTTATTTGGTTTAGAGTTTGTGTTTTGAGAAAGTTTAAAAGGTAGATGACGTCACCTAAGGTGGACCAGTGTGAGTGTGTGCGAATGTATGTGTGAATGTTTTTAGACACACTTAAGGGATCAATTAAAGCAAGATGCCTTCACTTTTTAAAACAATCACAGAATATATATATATACACACACACAAAGAAACACCTCAATCAGACAACCTCTTCATAGCGTGGGGCTTTGGGACAGACTCAGGCGCTTTACTGCAACAAAATGTCAAGTCTCTCCTGGAGTTATAAGCAAAAAAAAAAAGGTTTCCTTGTACCCAGTCTTCTGGGAATGTAGTCCCTTCTCGTGTCTACTCTGACCTGTTAGAACTGATAAACACAGACAGTCCCAATACATAAACAGGCCAACAAAGCAGACAATTTTAGTGTGACAGTCTTAACCCTAAACTTTTCTTGGAGAACTTGTTTATTTCACTTTGCAGATGGCGAGTCATGAATTCTTTCCTCTAGTATTATGAATACTATCCTAGTGACTTTAATGGGTTGGACCTCCATTAGTTCCTACTGTAGAACAGTGATGTGAAAGCCCTGCCGGTGGCATATGGAAGGGCTCCCTTTATCCATGCCTTTCCGGATCTGAGGCAATCAAGTGTCATTTTGGGCTTCGCCTTTTCTCCAAAGGACAAAATCTAGTGGGCTTTTCACACATTATATTGTGTGGTTTCACCGTGTACACAGGACAAAAAAACGTACTTTTTTCTTTTTTTCTGTTGGTTGAAGTGAACTTTCTGTGCGATCGTGGTAGTTATATTCTGTGAGCGTGTTTACTTCAATTGGACCATCAAATTCCATAAATGTCTCAAATGAAATGTGAAGCCATTAGGCTCTGGGGGCGGGGGGTGGGACGTTCCTTTTTTATCTAGTATGTAACCTAATGATCTGTTACACATCTCAAGCTCAATAAAAGTAGGTGTGATTTGGTTTAACAATAAAACGGCATCATGCGAGTGTATGTATTCTAAATTAAAATAGTACAATGTTATCCCAATCGACTTACCTATAAGACATGCGATTAAACTTGCTATAAAATCGTTTCTGTTTTTTTCCCAAGAGGATTTACTAATTGTTTCAGTCTTGCAGGTCTGAATCGGAGTAGCTACTCCAATATTCTGGATTACCCCGTTCTTCTAAAGTGCAAGGTCATTTTGAGGCAGTCTCATTTGGGCTGTTTCCCCTCAGTCCCCTTCAGTAAATGTAACAAGAACCAACCTCAATGTCAAACTGTTTGAGGTTTCTGCCGTTGGTTATACAAAGGCCTTTAACTGTCCCTCATGATTAACAGTAATATGCTGTTATTGTAGCCTTGATGCTTCACATTATTTGGATGTAGTGGGGGGATACGTAGTTATGGATCGGTTTTCACTTTTGTTGGGAGGGACTTTAAAATAGTCATTGATTTTGGTTCCCATAATAACATTCACGTTATAATACACCTGCTTACTGCACATCTATATTCCTTTATCTGTGATGTTAAAACTGTAGTGCATGTCCTTGTTACTCTACTGCTCTTCCAGCCACATTTTCCCTTCTCGCTAATTATTACAGCTAAAATGGCTCCTGGGCCCTGGACGCCATGTTGCGTGTGACGGGGGACGAGAATTAGAGTCGCGCAATGCCGTGGACGCAGTCCCCACAAAGGTAAAGCCCTCAGTCCCCGACCACGCCTGCACTTCGACCACACACTTCCTCATATTGATCCCCCCCACTCCTGCACATCGAGGCCCCCTTATTATCCCTATGAGGTCTGTAATGCTGGAAGACCTCCGGGCCCCAACATGTATGGCCGTGTCCACGGGCTTAGTGAGGCCTCACTTCGCTCATGGGAGCCCCAGTATAGCTGATTGGTGTAATCGCCACCAGGCATAAAGCTTTAGGCCTGCCTCACCTCTCTCTGGTTTTATGTCACAGATGTCAAGACACAATCCAGGCTTTCCGTGGCTCCTAATGCCATAAGGGATTTAGTCCAACCATCCACAGTAGTTAATAAGTTTTCTTATTTTCTTTAATTCTGATGTTTTAATGGAACTGTTTAGCCGCATTGAAATGAACTACTTTACTTTACAATGTCATCCAATGAATCCTTCATAGAACAAACAATGTTATAAACGTGTACTCGAGCAGTTATATGAAACCATCCTCTGTGATCGAGGTTGACCAGATTGGGGTATGCTGGACTTGCTGCCTTTCCTTGTGTTGTGGCATATTTTTCTGAGGTGTTTCCAGTGACACGAGACGTGCACTCACTCTCAACACTGAGGTGTTCCAGCTGTGCTTTGAACGGCTTTGGACCCAGTGGCACGCTAAAGGCCAGATGAACGGAGGGGAGGTAGGGCTATCGACCTCTGTGTGCCCCGCATGTTGGGTGAGTAACCAATGCACCACTGACTGGTTCAAATCCTTCAGTCGGAAACACAACGCCCACCCCTCTGCCTGACAACATAGCCAGTAGGTCTATAGGCCCACAAAAACCAGACCAAGCATTGTCCTGCAATGTTAGTTTAGAAGATTTGGACGCCAAGACGACAACCTTCAGTATTCTCCTTTTCCAGCCTTCTAAGTCATTCAGTAATTTCATAGCAAACCCTGATTGGGAACCATACTATTATGTCATAGGTTTCTTGGGCTGTTTAAACAGCCATGGCCATTCAGATATTTGGCCTTTTTATTTGGTGTTTTAATCAGTCAAATCAGATGTAAGGTGAAGAAAATCTGAAAATGCAGCCATACACAATAAGAATGCAACAGTTTAGTTTGCTGTGTTTAGTGGCCTACCACCCAAGATGAATATGGACTGGGATCTGGACTAGACTTGTCTACGGTACGCTGTGCATAACCTTTTTCCATCTGTTACATTCAGCACAGTTTGCACTTGTCACATTCTAATAAATGGCCCCAGTTCCCCTACCCTCAGTCCTTTGTGCATTTTGTTCCTATTTTGAAAATTGAGCTCGTGGTTTCAAAGCGGAATTGCAGGAAAGATCACTGCTTTGTTAGAATTCAAGAAATATTAGAAATGAAAGACCGGTGGCTGATTTTGGAACAATGTATTTGAAAGATATTATTGCTGGGATGCTTAATTGAGGATGTTTTGAATTGTCAAATTAGTATCAATCAAGAGACTTTGTACTCTGTTCTTTGTAAGACCCAATAAATTACATTAAAATATATTTTGTTTTATGATATTTATTTTCTGTGAACGTAGGGACTACCTATGTAAATCCACCTGATCCCGGGAGCTTAGATTAAAATGCTACACTGTCAGTCTGGCGTTGCCGCACTTAAAGCATGGGGACAAGGGCAGTTTCCACTTCTCGTTGAGAAAGATGAATTTACATACATCATGCACCTAGGTTTGTTTCTTATCATTTAAAATGAAGCCATAGTTCATCAAAGGTTGCTAGTAAATGAATGTCCAATGATTTCATCTAGACTGATGTCCATGTAGTATTACAATATAGGCTTCTGGGATGAGATGGCTTTGCAAGGCAACATGGATTGGATTACTACACAATGTTAACTAGAGGTTAGGCTTTGAATACATGCAAATGGCAACGCTACCTTGTCCTGTACAGTGGCAGAATACTTGACCACTATGACAGACTACAAAGTTGGCAAAGAATTTGACTGTCGAGATATTGGGAACATTAGCCTAGTGGTTAGGGAGTCTGACTTTCTATGGGCATGACAGTTAAACTTAATTGCACCCAGGTTGCTGCTGCTAATCAGAATTGGTTCTTAATCAATTGGTCTAGTTAAATCACAGAAAAATCGACCAAAAACAAGACGCTCCGACAGGTGCATGCAGTTCTCACTTCACAAATATAAAGTTCAGGTTATGTATCTGTTAGGCAGTATTGTGCAATGTGTAATCCCAGCAGTGAGATTTGGGATTTTCTGCCATGACAAAAGGTCAAACAGAAACAATATTTTTATCCACCAGTTTATTTTTCACATGCTAATAACAGCATTCAAACTTATTGTTCCTAGTGGCTGTGATCACGAGGTCTACAATATCAATCCTTTTGTTGAACTAAAGTATAGATTTCGTGCTTACTGGGTTGTGTTTGTGGTAACCTGTCGTCCAGCCCAATATCGTTTTTATTTAAGTAAGTGGATCTTTTGCCGAATCTAAAAACACAGGGTTGATCAAAAGATGATGGGGTGGGGATATTCGAATTGAGCATCCTGGGTAAACCCAGCAATCTCGAGGATAAAATTCGGCCATAAATTTATTAATCTGTGCCTGCCGTAAAGTACACCTCTGAATATCGTCGTTCCGCCTATAGCCTTTTGCGTGTCGTTATTTAGAGCCCCCCCTCTTGCAAGACGTATTTAAGTGGTTGCTGTCACGTGTGTCACCTCTGACCAGGGGTTGCGCGCCATCGTTACTTCTTGCGGTGGGAGTAGCATCTATAGGCAGGAATCTGGACTCGGCCGCGCAGCTTTCTCTGCCGCTTAATATAGTGTCCCGACAAGTTTGCGGGTTTAGGAGCTGACGGGTAAGAACGTGTATGTTGAATTGAAAGGTGCAATTTTAATTGATCAGGTAGAGGGGATACGCATCTCCCAAAGGAGACAGTGAAATGACAGAAATCGAAACGCAGGTGCAATATGGCTCCTACATGATGACTGCGGAGCAAGTCTACAACCAAGAAGATGATTGGGACAGAGACCTGCTGTTGGACCCCGCCTGGGAGAAACAGCAGCGCAAGGTATTAAGCTACTCCTGTACGGAGTCATTAATAAGACTTTGTAAAACTTTGCAAACACGTTTGCATGCCATTATGGGACACGAAATGTCAACTTTATATATCACAACTCTTGTCATCTTTTGTCTAGTAGCCGAACAGTTTCTAGGATGTCAGTAAGCTCATTGATTATGTTTGCATCCACACTGGACAGTAACGTCAGGAGTTGGTTATAGACTGCTAGTCAAGTGGGGGATGTGCATGGAGATTAAAACTCCAGATCTAGACTAATACTGATCGTTCACCTGCTTGCTTTTGTGAATTGTAATTTAACGTTTATTTATGAAGCTCATGTGCTTTTCTAAACTACTGTGTCTGAACTCGCCTAACCCGGTTTCCCATAAGTGTATGTAGTTGACCTGAATGTAAGTTTTACAGTTCCTCAATTGCCGAGACAGTGAGTGAGAGATCGCAACAGATGGCAGCGCCGAGACGGCGACATGGAAGTGGCAAAATGAGCTTGATGGGTTTCAGACCCCCAAATAGACTAATGAGCTATAAATATTCCCCCGCCCCTAAAGCCATATCATGTCCCTACAGTGTCCCATCAATCTAACTACAAGTGCTCTGCATGTTCATCATTCAATGGGTTTTATCAGATCAAGAATACATTTTAAGTAATAAGTACTTGGCCTAAACTCAATGGTTAAATGAAAACACTGTAGCAACAATATGCTGATTGCATGATTTTAAGGTGCACCTGACAGATTTGATAACAGGATGGTTTTTGCCAAACATATGAGAAGTGCTTTCCTATGTGTATTAGCTTGATTCACATAATAACAGGAGAGTTGGTGTTGCAGATTACATGTTCCTTGTTGGTTTCGTGCTGCCAGTGGTGATTTCAGAAAGCTTTGATAAATATGCAAATTAGTCCCAGCCCCCAGATCTAAGCGTGAAAAATGGTTTACAAATCACCAGGTTTGACAAATTGCATTTGGAAGATACGGGAGACATGAGGGAATTAAGTAAATCCAGATTTTTATCTAACAAGGATTTTTATGAAAGTAGTGAATTTACTGAACGTTTGCACCATATCGAGGACCCACTCAACAGTTCTAAGAATGTGACAACTGACTGATTTATCTTTGATGCATTGAACACAGTCCAACAGCCTGAGATTTTTTTCCCCCATTTTATTACATCAAGAATGGTTGCCTTTTGCAATGGTGTAAGCGTACTTGACAAAATCAGCTAAGCACTTTCACAGGTACTATTATACTATGGCTTTATAATGCCATTATTATCTTATTAGGTGCAAGGTTGATGTTACACATTGCCTGGCTCTATTTGTGTGTTCAGGACTGGTCTCTGTTTTGTCTTTATCGTTCGGGAGATTGTTCAATTTCGCTCTCGAGGTATTAGACCAGTTTGCATCAGGCTCAATGGGAAGTCAAGTTCAGAGGAGAAGGGTTCTTATCTGTCGTCTCTGATTACACCAACAATCTCTGAAGAAATGGCAAAATAATACTTACACAAAATTCCTGATATTCATAAATGTGAATAATTATGGACTGTTTTTAGACCTAATGAAACCCCTCCAAAAACAAATTTAACTCCTGTGCCTTTCAATTTCAGCTCGTCAACCAGCAGTATGGGTGTTTTCAATTTCTCTTTTGGACTGTAAAACATTCGATTTTTTTCATTCTTAATGGCTAAATGTAAAGTTATTCATTGGCCTTTTGTGCCACCTTATGGTCATTGAAAACACTTACACCCAGATGAAGTTGAATGGAATGACATTAATACCTTGTATTATGGTTTGCAAAACTACTTTTCACATGTAGAAATTATTTCCTACATTTTGAATAATTCACAGGTATATTAAGGTCCAACTCATCGTTTGAAGACCAGGAAATGAAATGAGCTAGCGGGCAATCGAGTGAAATTGGGTCTGTAGAGTGAGAGGACCCTGAGGAAGCTCAGTATGATCGAATGGCAGTTGCTATTCCAGAAGAGGTGTCCATATAGGGCAGCTTCTATAAACTGCCTGGCCTGACCCAGTAGGCCGCTGGGGTGTGTGGGGGGGTGGGGTTATTGGTGTTAGGAGTCAAAGTCAGCCAGGTATTTCTAATCATCTTAATTCAGGATTTATCTAGGTAGACCGCTGTAGCTGCACTCTCATGACAGTGAGATTGTGGGGTTATGGTTTTAATTAGGAACACATTTTTAATAAAATACTTTAACAAAGTAGGCCAGTTAAGCAGTGACTCTTATTTTCTTAAATTGAAGAAAAGCATGACTGGAAACAACACAATGTTATACACAAGAATGTGCCAGAGTTTGGTGTAGTTTTCTAAGCTCCTAACGCCAGATCACGCAGTCCCCCTGGCTATGGGTGGCTCAAGCCTTTGGCCTAGTCTCTGCTACCAACTTTTGTGTCAAATGTAATACAATATATTTTTAAGACATTTTTACAATAAGGGGAAATGAGACCGTAAACTAATCCCTGTAAGTTATATTGACCATATTTATATAAATAGCTTTTCCCAATGATGTTTGAGGTCATTATTCTCACTTACGAAGTGTCGAGAATACTTACTTTTGTGAGATCAATTACATCTGCAGAGTCTAGTCTTGATTTTAAAATGGATAAATAAAAAAACTTACAAGAAGCTTCTCTTAATCTGTTACCCCTAAGTCTTTAAGGGTACATATAATTCTAATACATAGAGTTCCATTGTGAAATTCTGTCTGGTAAGGGTTCTTTATGACACATGTTATCTTGGCCAGAAGATATGGATATGTGGACCAGTTCTTTGAGAAGACTGTGGGTAAAGGAAACAGGGCTGGTACAATTGGTGCATTAGAGCAGGGCTATTCACCTCTTACCCTACGTGGGCTGGAGCGTGCTGGTTTTCTCTTCTACCATATCATTAGTTGCACACACCTGGTTGCAATTAAAAAACAGATTGGAACTGGCTTCAAGGGCCTGCCCTAGTGTACCTGGAAGATTCCAATCTCTTTGAATGAGGTGTGATATTGTCGTCATTATTACTGCTCTAACAATGGCCAGTGGTTAGCGTTGGGGAAATGGGGCCTAGTTAATGATTAGTCTTGGACCTTCTTGCCCCATTTCCTCTGGCCGACTGAAGTCGGATGCTTACTCTTGTTCTCATACCTTCTCGTTATCTCATTCACCAATTCGGTCAGATTTTAAATGCAAGGATTTGAACCCACCACTTCTGTTTCTGATTTGTATGTCTAATAAGCTTCAAGTGGAGGACAGTTTACATAAATGCAGTTTCAAGACTACATGGTTGTTAATTTTGTTCATTGCTACCTGGGCTTGATTTGACTGTTTTGTTTTCCTGCAAACAGACATCTTTCACTGATTTAATATATTGCATCATGTAAGCCTCAGTCCAACTTACGAGTCTTCACTGTACTTTCAACACCAGAAGGCCTATGAATTATGCTGATGATGTTATCCCTTTGCAGTTATAAATAGGTCATACGTTTCTGTAGGCCTCTCAAATGCTGGGTAACATGCAACAGCTTTTAAAATGCTCAGCGAGTTGACACCACAGAAGATGACAAGTTGTAAGTCATTATACAGTAGGTAGCCTGTTCCCAGCGACGTTTGCGCTCCTTAAACTCTTCTGGTTTATTCCTTACTACTGTAGCACTAAATGACATGTAGTCATTGGCATTATACCACAAAGACTGTGGCGCTCAGGCTAGTAGGTGTAGCTTACATTGCTAATCTTGTAGTCCCAGTTAACTCTAATGCAAATTCTAACATTGTGTTCAGATTCTCAGTTTCATTTGACATTAAGCAGACTACTCTTTCAACAAGAGTTTGGACCTCCACCATGTCATGTAGTTTGTTGTGTAAAATGTTTAGGTTATCATTGTAACTGTGGTGGCTGTTAACCTGCCCCATGTTTTTTACAACGTAGACGTAGACAGGCTGTTGGTTCCATATAGAAAACGACTTTGTGCTTAACACCCAGTCTATATAATGTGTTTATTATGTCTAACTAAATATATTGAATACCTGGTTTGAAACAAGAACTAGAACCATTCAGCCGCCCATGTCAAAGGCCTACTCAAAGGCTTACAAATGTATGCCATGCCTGTAATAATTGGACAATGGGCACCATTTTGCATGCTGTTGGGATGCCCTCATTCGTCACATTGAGTTATCAATCTCACAGGTCTTCACTGTTGTGTAGCCTGTGCTTTTTGCATAACATTTTACTTTTATGTAAAATACGCTATTATCCAGAGTGACTTACAGTAAGTACAGGGACATTCACCTTGAGCAACTTAAGGAATTGTGTCTTGCGAAAAGACAATGACATCCGGCAGAGTTGGGAATCAACCTTCGGACTAAATTTCTGATTCCATAACCACTGAGCCATCTGACGCTAATCACCTTAATTACCATATAACTGATAAAGATCAGTGAGGTAATTGCACTTTTGTATGTAATGCAACCTCATAACAGCAATAGACCAATTTATTTTATGCTTTAGGCTTACACACCAGGTTTACACTTTCTTCTCCAGTGGAGGATGTATTGCTTATGGTTAGTTTAGCTGCCGTTAATACCAGAGCTCCTGATAAAGAGCTAACAGTTTGAGAATCACTAGTTAAGCAAAAAAGCCAAATGTTTTAGTCACTAACTGTTTACTATATAAGCCTCTGGTCACTAACCGTTTATTATAGCATTGTATGCTGGCAAATCCACCATAGGTAACTGGTTGTTTTGGACGTGTTTGCAGTTCATGAAACTACATAAATACATTGAGGTGATGTGTGTAACTCTCTGGTATTTCTCAAATAATGGGAGCTATTATTTTAGAGCTGTAATTTGACTAGATGGCAGACTATATTTTGTACAATATTTCAAGTGCTTTGCTAACATTTTGTGTCTGTGGAAGGTCCACATCTATGTGTACACACAAGAACAGTCCTCAACACTGGAAAAAAGCACCCCCAATGTTTTTGTGGCAGGTGAAATTATGATTTCTGACTTAAAATGTGATATTGTGGCAATAAATAAGGCCTAGAAGTTTTAGGTTTCATTTTTTTTTAAAGGTTTATTAGGCTAGGGAATAGGGATCAATTGGGGTCAACGTTCATGAGTCAGGGTTAGGGCTCAGGTCCCCATATTATAGAAAAAGAGTTGTACAAGTAGGCCTACATGACGTGTGTGCTTGTGTCCAGTATTTGTAGGTATTCATGAGTGGTTGCTTATTCTTAATTCTAAATAACATACAAGATTGACCTTTGTGATATATAGCACTCATTGATGACAACAGTGTCAGATGAGGTTTATTTGATTCAAGATAATTGAACCTGGACAATATCTTAACACATTAGTTCTGTTAGAATCATTACTTCATACAGCTAGAGAAATAATTGTTCTTCAACATAAGGGTGTGGTTTCCTGGTTTAGTCATTTTTGTTTGGTGAGTTAATGTTAGTGTAATGTTAGCATTAGTGATGGGTAATTGACTGTTTTTTGTTGTGTAATGGATGTATTTGGATCATGTGATTTCTGTCTTCATCTGTGTCATTCCGATTTCTTTAGAACTGTTGTTCATTTTATAAATACATTTTATGTGGAAATTAAGCAATATGAAAGGCGTAATGATTGAGTCAATCTACCATCCTGACGTATCAGTTTCAACACTTTGATTCACACACTGCATCATTCCAGTTTATTAACCTCCTGGTGTTGATGAGGTTCTCTCTTATGTTGTGATTCTACACTATCCCGTACCTCAGGTGGGGAGGATGT
>JACXGM010001468.1:31904-46826 GCA_016801145.1 Umbra pygmaea
CCCCCCCCCCCCCACCATCGGGTCTAAATTCGGGCATCCATGGCAGTAGGGGGTGATTTGAGGGGTGGACACCTGCCGCGGTAAAGGCTCCTCTTCCAGCCTTACATCAAATTACATGGAGCCGGAGCATTCTTCAGGCTCTTGGTTTTGCTTTCTCACTACCTCTCAAAGTGGAGCAATGTGAGGAAGCACCCAGTGTTTTTTGGTATTTCTTAATCACATAGAGAAATCAGACAG
Organism: Umbra pygmaea; assembly: GCA_016801145.1. Taxonomy (NCBI): domain Eukaryota; kingdom Metazoa; phylum Chordata; class Actinopteri; order Esociformes; family Umbridae; genus Umbra; species Umbra pygmaea. Next base: position 32,142 of record JACXGM010001468.1, read on the forward strand.
TGTGACGGTCACAACTCCCTGCAGCTTCCCTCTAGGTTGTCTAATCTTTGGGATTCTATTTCTAGGCTTTTCACTCTATTTCAACAAAATAGTATTCACGATATCAATCAAATGGCACACTTCAATATTATGCCCAAACGGGCAATTTCACTATTTTGCAGGTATTTCACAAGGGAATTTACATCTTCCTGTAATATTATTAATACTGAAGTAATTCTAAACAGTTATTAGAAGCTTGCTGGCACTGGAACGTGTTACACATTCTCTATAGTGGATATGAAATATGAGGTCACATTTATGAGCTTCGTACGGATGCTTCTAAGCTGATGTTGGTTTTGCATTTGTAGCAACCAAAGCAGGACCGGTGCAGGAGTAAAGGGAACATATTTACCCATAATTAGGAATTGCTATATTCTGTGTGCTTTCAAAGAATTCTGTTTTTTTGAGGGGGCAGGTGTAAACCTGTTTTGAGGACTGCAGATTTCATGTTTATTCCCTCTTCATCCTGTGAATCCTCCAGCTGGTCGTTAGGTCATGGTTTAACTCTGGACACTTCCTAGAACCTTAAACCCTATCCACCACCTATCCTGAAGGTTCCTTGATCAGTAAAGCATAGCCCATTTTTTTGGGGACATTATTTTTATTGAGAGTACACTAGGAAGCTGAGCTTAGGGAGACATACATGTAGAGGGAGAGAAAGTAAAAGGAAGTGCACAGACAGTTAGCTGTGACGGGGCTTGAACACCCCTAGCCAGGGTGCATGTGTGGTTCTTAGGCTGCTAGAGCAAACTCTGGCACACACAATGTACCTTATTATAATGCATTCTCTTCTCTCCCCATCTCAGACCTTCACGGCCTGGTGTAACTCTCACCTGCGTAAAGCAGGCACACAGATTGAGAACATTGAGGAGGACTTCAGGAATGGACTTAAACTCATGTTGCTGCTGGAGGTCATCTCAGGTAGCTGAAGCCCACAGTCAGAGAGCTGAATTGTGGTTGAACACGGCCATTTCACTCGCTTCTGTGTAGAGCTGGGCAATATGGAAAAAATCTAATGTCACGATATTGTTGACCAAATACCTCTATCGATATTGTAGGGTTGAAAATTGGTGCTACAAAGAAATATTTACACAATATATTAACTAAGTGGCGTAAAGGCAAATAATAGAAAAGCTTGACATCACTTTGCTCTAATCCAGCCTTTAAAACCAGGAAAAGATAAAACGTTTGTCATTACGATATCCAAAATCTAAGATATAATCAGTCTAATATCACAATATCGATATAATATTGATATATTGCCCAGCCCTACTTCTGTGTGATGAAAGTGGAAATGCCTTTCACATGTTCCATCCCTTAAGTTAATGCTGACTCAAGTCTCTGTGTTGTGTTTGGAAACGTGCAGGTGAAAGGCTTCCTAAGCCGGACAAAGGCAAAATGCGTTTCCACAAAATTGCCAATGTCAACAAGGCCCTGGATTTCATCTGCAGCAAGGGAGTCAAGCTGGTCTCCATCGGTGCCGAGGGTAAGATCTCCATCACTTTTTAAAGTTAGTTTTAACAAAATAAAAGATCTTCGTGGAACAGTGGTGAAATTCTTTTGGTACAGCTGCGTTATTGCTGTAAGTAGGTTGAATCCTGGTTGTGGCATACTGATAATCCCTTGGCCCATTCATGTCTACTCCAAGAACGCAAGATCTGGAAAGTACTTCCTAGTTCCAAATGTGCCAGATGTTGCTTTGATAAGGCAAATTGCATAAAGTAGGATTTATTTTTGTAGCATATCTACAGTCTGCCTCACCCAGTGTTTTGGTTCTGACACTTTGATCATCTCAAAGGCCAGAGCAAGTCAATCTTAGAGACCAAGCAGAATAAAAGCTATTTAATAATGTAGTTGGGTGCTCGGCCCTGTAAAACTTGGAAATAAATTACAAAACTAAATTTCAGTTAAAGCTGCACTGTGTAACGATCCAATCATTTGTCCTGTCGGCTCAAAATTTATGTTGATTTTTAAAATGATTTATATATTAATATAAGTATGTTTTTACTGAACACAGGAATAATACAGGGACAATATAACCAATTTAAAAAAATACACATTATTATTTTGTCCATAATATGCATTTGTTTCTAGTTATAGATATTGTAAATGTTGATTTTGCTGTTCTACTTTGGCTGTATTTTGTATTATTTAAGTTGATATTTTCAACCCCTGGATCCAATATGCTAGTTCCTAACATTTACTAGTCCTAAAACATAGTTTTTGTATTTTTAGAAAAATGTATATAGTGTAGGATTAATGCAGGGACCTTCTGATGTGTACTCCTGCTTTATGTACCATCTCCATTTTAAATCACTTGTAGAATATTTGAGGGGTAAAACCAGTCAGAAGATCATTATGCATCTAAATCCTTCTGCTAACCATCCTAAAATACTCTACTTGCTGTTTGTTAATGTATTGTCACACATTATATCTCCATCCTCTTAACTCTGCCCTCTGCAGAGATTGTGGATGGTAATGTGAAGATGACGCTGGGCATGATCTGGACCATCATTCTGCGTTTTGCCATCCAGGACATCTCAGTGGAGGGTGAGTTTCCTCTCAAAGTACCTTAACAACTCCTAAAGACATGTCATCATTGCAACCAATTAAATAGTAATTTTTTCACAATACTACACAGGGCTTTAAAATGAATTATATTCCAAGCTCTACCTTTCATGGTGTGTGTTCAGAGACCTCTGCTAAGGAGGGTCTGTTGTTGTGGTGCCAGAGGAAGACTGCCCCCTACAGGAATGTAAACGTGCAGAACTTCCACATTAGGTGAGAAGGACACACGGTTAACTCACAACCACTCACAATGCATCACATCCACCTGTAGCCACTGATATGTTTCAGTCCTGGTTTTAATTCTGAGTTTTTCTGCTCAGGTGTTAAAGGGCATTTTCTTTATCACATTGTATTCCTGTTTCATGTTCTCCTTTTCTACCCTTACAACATCGTTCATTCTCTCCATTCATCCATCTCCCTGTGCCTGTCTCTGGGTCTCAGCTGGAAGGACGGCCTGGCTCTGTGCGCTTTGATCCACAGACACAGACCTGACCTCATTGACTACTCCAAACTGCGCAAGGTGCTCTTGCTTGCCTCCAACCCTCAGGCTTTGCATGACTGGTCCGCACATGCCTGCCCAACATTCCGCCAGTCTTTCTCCATTTGCCCACAAAACAGCCCAAAACTGTCTTCTTCGTACGCCAATGTCCATGCCCCTTGTCTAATTTGAGTCTTAGGGACACATTTCTTATGTGTGTCCTTGTAAATGTGCACCTTTCTTTAAATAAACAGATTGTCCCTTTTTAAAGGTGTTTTTTATCAATGGCATGAATCAATTACCTCTAAAAAAAATGCATGCATGGAGTAGCTTCAGAAGTGACTCAAATGTGCAGTGGAGTGCAGTTGACTTGATGATAACTAATTTAATTTGAGCTAAATTCAATTTTTTTTTGGATTTCTTTTTTCAGGTGTTACAAGGTACTTTTCATAATTAACCCAATATCAATTACATGAAATGTTAAACAGAACAAAGATTTCAAATGAATATGTTACTTCTTTTGATGTTAGGTGATTTTCTGGATTAAGAACGTCTGTACGCCATGGTTCAGTTGACTTTAAACACCCATAACAAACTCCAGATAACTTTAGTCATGTCTTGAAAATAAATCTTATCTAATATCCTTTTTGATAACATTATCATGAAGTATAATGTATTCATGTGCCCATCAGTATTTCTCCTGTGTTTAACATAAACCGCTTCCTCTACAGTTCAGCATGGTTAAATGCATCCTGTCATCTATAACTGCTACTAATATGCACCTACTTACTCATAAGCCTTGTCTCCACTATCTGTAGGATGACCCCATTGGCAACCTCAACACTGCCTTCGAGGTGGCAGAGAAGTACCTGGACATCCCCAAAATGTTGGATGCAGAAGGTGAACAACCTACCGTACAGGAAAAATGATATCAAACCAATAATTATTAGCAGAGCACATAGCTGACAACAAAAGTAAAGCTGTCTGCATTTGATATCTATTGAAATAACTTTACGTTTTTTCAATTTCAGATATTGTGAACACCCCAAAGCCCGATGAGAAAGCCATCATGACCTACGTGTCCTGTTTCTATCACGCCTTCGCTGGAGCAGAGCAGGTGAGGCTCCCATACCAGCCACCCTTCTAGGCTGCATTACCCTTCAGAGGTCCAGTCTGGATATCCTGTCTGATTTCTATTGTCGTGTCCTAGGCCGAGACTGCCGCCAATAGGATCTGCAAGGTGCTGGCTGTCAACCAGGAGAATGAGAAGCTCATGCAGGAGTATGAGAAACTGGCCAGTGAGGTGGGTGGGAAACCTTTGGTCTACCTATGCCTGGTCCATTCCAGAAAATGCCACTGGGTTAATTTATACATATGTATACATAATTTCTTCCCCACTCTCACTATGGCCTCAGCTGCTGGAGTGGATCCGTCGCACCATCCCGTGGCTGGAGAACCGCGTGGCAGAGCAGACCATGAGGGCCATGCAGCAGAAGCTGGAGGACTTCCGTGACTACCGTCGCGTCCACAAGCCCCCAAAGGTTCAGGAGAAGTGCCAGTTGGAGATCAACTTCAACACCCTGCAGACCAAGCTGAGACTGAGCAACAGGCCCGCCTTCATGCCCTCCGAGGGCAAGATGGTCTCGGTAAGTCTACCCCCACAAGCTGGTTTCACCTCATCGCAATGGCTCTGACATTCACTGTACCGTCATCCAGGTCGAGACTGCTGGTTTTCATTTACGGAGTGGTTTGTTTATCTCGGGCTCGTTTCTCCTCAGGATATCGCCAATGCCTGGAAGGGTCTGGAGCAGGTGGAGAAGGGCTACGAGGAGTGGCTGCTCACCGAGATCAGACGCCTGGAGAGACTGGACCACCTGGCTGAGAAGTTCAAGCAGAAATGTTCCCTGCACGAGTCCTGGACATCAGGTACAGGGGATGGAAATGGAAACAGTCAAGGGGAGCCTCTTTAACGAAGTGGATGGTTTGTTCACAATGTTTTTCAGGGATACACTTATTTCTGCTTACCTTCCTAATTGATGTAAGCAGTTTCCCCTGTTATAATAGGTTTGTTTTTTAAGAGGTGGATGCCCTGTAGTAAACCTTTTTTAAGTCAGGAGCTGTAATGAATTTCTACCTGGGTTTCAATTTGTTTTTGTGCCTTCAGGTAAGGTGGAGCTGCTCTCCATGAAGGACTACGAGTCTGCCTCCCTGATGGAGATCAGGGCACTGATGAGGAAGCACGAAGCATTTGAGAGCGACCTGGCCGCCCACCAAGACAGAGTAGAGCAGATCGCTGCCATTGCTCAGGAGCTCAAGTAAGGAGAGATGGGAATAAAGAGGCTGTAGGGCTGTATGAAATACTCAGCCATTTTTGTCTGAAATGACTGCGATGATGCCAGCGTCAACATCCTGTTCCTTCATTTCTTAGTGAGCTGGACTACCATGACGCTGTCAGCATCAACTCCCGCTGCCAGGGCATCTGTGACCAGTGGGACAACCTGGGTACCCTGACCCAGAAGAGGAGGGACTCACTGGAGGCAAGTCCAGACTGGACAGAGCTCCCAACTAACAGATACATGACTTGACCTAATTTCACAACTCCACATAAGACTCTGCCTTCCAAACGTCTAAACTACAACAAAAAATAATGTTTCGGATTTTTGTATGAGGATTTTTACAGCCTCATTAAGAGTATTTTGGTCTTTCTATCTTCAGTTCTTAGTTTGTTAACAGTCATTGGGTATATTTCAGCGTGTGGAGAAGCTGTGGGAGACCATTGACCAGCTGTACCTGGAGTTTGCAAAGAGAGCAGCACCATTTAACAACTGGATGGATGGAGCCATGGAGGACTTACAGGACATGTTCATCGTCCACAGCATCGAGGAGATCCAGGTAGGTGACAGAGACCAGGTGGTGACAGGAGAACTCGTCCGGGTCGTCATTACGTTCCATTTCGATTATTGCACGTTCTTTACTTCGTCATTCCTATGGTCCTCCTCTTTTTCGACTCTGCGTTTCATCTGGCTCATCCTGTTTTCTAGAGTCTGATCACAGCCCATGACCAGTTCAAGGCCACACTACCAGAGGCTGACAAGGAGCGCATGACCACCATGGGCATCCAGAATGAGATTGTGAAGATCGCTCAGACCTACGGCATCAAGCTGTCAGGAATCAACCCCTACACTGTGCTGTCCCCCCAGGATATCACCAACAAGTGGGATGCCGTGAGTACATGAAGGTTTATCATTGTTTTTAACCACCGGGGTACATCAAGTTCCAGGTCAAACCTTTGTACTTTGAACTTTGTATTTCCTTTCATAGGCTTTTGTAGCATTGTTACCTTTGCTCCTCTTTTGATGTGTTGTTTGCAGGTGAAACACCTGGTTCCTCTGAGGGACCAGATGCTGCAGGAGGAAGTAGCCAGGCAGCAGTCCAACGAGAGGCTGAGGCGCCAGTTCGCTGCCCAGGCCAACATCATTGGACCTTGGATTCAGACCAAGATGGAGGTGTAGTAACACAGCAGCTACCAGGCCTGCTCACGTTTTATATATATTATCCCTAGTCTGTACATATTTGTACAAGCGTACCCTCTCAATGCAAGGTCGAGAATCCTGTAAAAAATGTTGTTCGGCCACATGGTGTAGTGTGCGAAGACGCTGCCCTGCTGGACAAGCTACGTCATAATAGTTAATGATTCGAGTCTGACTAGGACTTCTCCGACATTGCACGGAACCTCTAGCATGAGGCAGTGTAAATTGGTACAGTGCTGCTCGGGATTTGGGATAGTTAAGTCTGTTTATCTACCTAGCCACATCACTCTCCAGCGACTCCTTGTGCGCGGATTGGGTGCCTGTAAATTCAATCGACATGTGGTTGGATGAACTGTGCCATTGACCATCCCGCATCTGTACAGGGAGTTGCAGAGCTGCCGACGTAGTAGCAGGGTTAGTTGAAATTGGACAAGAACAATTTGTTTGTGACGCATTTTTTATGATTATTTGAAACCCACAATTCTGTGGAAAAATCTGTGGAAATGTGGAATTGGAGCATTAGGTTTCTGGCTCCAGTCATATGCACACTTGTCTTTTTCTTTGGGGGAAAGCATATGCCAACCAGCATTTGTTACATTATATTTTTCGATCCACAGTCATTGTAGTCTGGACATGTGCCCCCCTGTAGGAGATCAGCCATGTGTCTGTGGACATTGCCGGCTCCTTGGAGGAACAGATGAGCAGCCTGAAACAGTACGAGCAGAACATCATCAACTACAAGAGCAACATCGACAAGCTGGAGGGAGACCATCAGCTCAGCCAGGAGTCCCTCATCTTTGACAACAAACACACTAACTACACAATGGAGGTACCACAACTACACCACTACTACACCACTACTACACCACTACTACACCACTACTACACCACTACTACACCACTACTACACCACTACTACACCATCGAGGTATCACAACTACAAAACAGCTTAACACACAACTACACCATCGAGGTAACACAACTACAAAACAGCTTAACACACTACAAGTGTGTTAAGCTGTTTTGTAGTTGTGTTACCTCGATGGTGTAGTGTGTGTTAAGCTGTGACATGAACCTTTACAGGACATTGGAACATACATTTAAAATCATAATCAAAGTAAGAATGTGAAATGGCTTTCATAGAAATAATTACAGCGTACAAGCTGCACTAGAGCCTGCTAAGTTGTCTAGCATGTGTTAGATCACCCCGTCTTCCTATCTTAGCATCCCTTTATGCACTCTTTAATTATGTATTGTCCATCTCTCAGCATGTGCGCGTGGGCTGGGAGCAGCTGCTAACAACCATCGCCCGCACAATCAACGAGGTGGAGAACCAGATCCTGACCCGCGACGCCAAGGGCATCAGCCAGGAGCAGCTCAACGAGTTCAGAGCCTCCTTCAACCACTTTGACAGGGTACGACAGTGCTCATTAAAGTCATCACAAGCCTTCGGAGAATCCCTTTGCCCCCTTGTGACATTGATCTTTGTTTTCTTTTGTCATATTGCAGAAGAGAAACGGTATGATGGATCCAGATGACTTCAGGGCCTGCCTCATCTCCATGGGTTACGATCTGGTGAGTGGGACCGCTTCGGAACCCTGTCAATTTGGGGAAGATTTTAGTTATGTTGTCCTAGAATTTAGATTTTCTTTCTGTTGCCTGCAGGGTGAGGTTGAGTTTGCCCGAATCATGACGCTGGTAGACCCCAACAACACCGGCGTGGTCACCTTCCAGGCCTTCATCGACTTCATGACCCGCGAAACGGCCGAAACAGACACCGCCGACCAGGTCATGGCGTCCTTCAAGATCCTCGCCTCAGACAAGGTGAGTTGAGCTCGCTTAATGCTCGGCCAAACTCTGTCTCGTAGAGTAATAGCACATTATTTATCGAGCCACTGATTTTGTGTTGTGATGTCGACGCCATGGCCTCACTTGACCCGTGTTGACCTGTTCCCTCCCAGACGTACATCACAGTGGAAGAGCTGCGCAGGGAACTTCCCCCAGAGCAAGCAGACTACTGCATCAGCCGGATGACCAAGTACATCGGGGGTGACGCGCCCCCAGGCGCCCTGGACTACATCTCCTTCTCCAGTGCTCTGTACGGAGAGAGCGACTTATAAACCCCACACCAGACCCCCTCCTGTTCCGCACCCCCATTACCTTGTCCCATCTATTTACTCCGTACAGCTTGCACACAAACACCCATTCCCCCAAAACACACACATGCACACACGCACACAAAGTCCCTGCCCAAACTCCAAGACCACCCACACAACTTTGATGCTTTGCTCCGATGCCCTGGACGTCCTTAGTAACCCTCGAGAGGGAAAGTATGAACCCGTACCATAACAGGAATTCACGTATTCATCACAGTCTGCAGTTGTATGACGTTTGCCCAACCAGGCCACTGTAGACTGAGCAGGTCATCTAAAGGCATTGTGTCATTATTACAAAGTGCTTTTTACCATTGATGACCAAGGTACTAGGAGCAACACCTCCCGTTGATAGTCACTTGTTTTGGTGATGAGAAATAATAAAAGGAACATACTTTTAGGAAGTAAATTGGTGTCAGATGTCGCTGATTGTGAAAGCTGCTCCATCTCACTCTCTTTACTTACTGAACTGTGAGGTTGCCGCTATTAATTTTAGCGGTCAAATCGCAATATCAAATGTGTCTCAGGGTATAGTCTGTAATGTGTACGTGTTCTGCCTAAGACTGTGAACTGAGCGTAGCTGAGAACAACGAGGTGTCTAACACGAACTGGCTTAGCACTTCCTTAACTGGTCAAGTCTTAAGGGTTGGATTCAAGCTGTATCGTTAGCGGCACACTGTGTAACTGTAACTGCTAATTGGGAAAACCTTATGACATGCTAATGCCTTAATATCAGAGTCACAGCTTTAATTCAGTCTTAAATGATGACAATAAGAGGGCAGGTTTTGGGCGAGTGCTTATGTGGAGGTTGAGCATGAGGTGGAAAGTGACAGTATTAGGAAGTGTCGTGGATACGGAGGGATAATAAGATCAAACGATGTGCACTGGAGATCTCGGTCAATGAACATTTGTTAGTGTCATGCCAAATAGCATGCATGCTCTGGATGTTTGCGAGGATGAAGTTGCGAGAACGTTTGAGAATTACACGGACGAATACTTGACAGGCATCTCGAATACTCATCTCTACTGAATAAAGTGCTCAACTGCCCTAACTGTTCAGTGTTCATGTCCTTACTGAGAGTCGCTCCTGTTTCTTTTCCGCTTTCTCACAATCCACCACTTTTAGAATCATTTCCATGTTCCCAAGCCATTTTGTTTCTATCTTTACAATATTCATTTGTCTTTATAAGGGCAACATGTAAAATTTTGCATTAGAAATTGAAGAACATTGTTGTTATACTTCTGCGGTAATGGTGGAAAGATAGTGTTTCACAAAAGTTCTTCAACAAAAAATGATTTTGAGTGCCTACAGAATCTCAGCCTAAAATGCAGAATATTTGATGATCAATAGAAATCCTACTGTCACGACACATTTGACAGTGTCAAAGGGAAATATTTAGGCAAGTTCCTGATGTTTAAAATTCTACACAATTCACACTGTTTAAATGGAAATACAAGCACTCAAAAGTGTATGGAATAATTTTGTGAATTATATTAATATTAATTATGTTAACTTACTATTGCTCAACACTGTCTCATGGGGTACATGTAACATAGTAGCTCGACACTGTCTCATGGGGTACATGTAACATAGTACCTCGACACTGTCTCATGGGGTACATGTAACATAGTAGCTCGACACTGTCTCATGGGGTACATGTAACATAGTAGCTCAACACTGTCTCATGGGGTACATGTAACATAGTATACATACATCCCGGATACTCCATTATGTTATATTTCATAGTTTTAATTACATTAAAATTAACTAGATGTAAAAAAAAACAGGAAAAATGGGCAAGCGTAAGGATTCTAGTGACTTTGACAAGGCAATTTGTGACGGCTAGATGACTGGGTCAGAGCATCTCCAAAACTGCAGCTCTTGTGGGGTGTTCCTGGTCTGCAGTGGTTAGTACCTATTAAAAGTGGTCCAAGGAAGGAAAAGCGGTGAACCGGTGACAGGGCCATGGGGGGCTAAGACTCATTGATGCCAGTGGGGAGCAAAGGCTGGCCCATATGGTCCGATCCAACAGACTTGCTGAAAAAGTTAATGCTGGTTCTGATAAAAAGGTGTCAGAACACAGTACATCACAGTTTGTTGCGTATGGGGCTGCTTTTTTGGTGGCAAAAGGGAACTACACAATATTAGACAATGTTATGGCCCTAGCCCTCACCCTCTGATCCAACTGGTCCCAGATTTTGTCAATAAGATTGAGATCAGAGCTCTTTGCTGGCCACGGCAGAACACTGACATTCCTGTCTTAAAGGAAATCATGCACAGAACGAGCAACACGGCTTGAGGCATTGTCATGCTGGAGGGTCATGTCAGGATGAGCCTGCAGGAAGGCCATCACATGAGAATGTCTTCACTGTAATGAACAGCATGGAGATTGCCTGTAATGACAATAAGCTCAGTCCGATGATGCTGGGACACCACCCTAAACCTCCACATTGATCTCGCCGTAGTACAGGTCTAGCTTCTTTCAGCCTATTGCGGACTGTCTGAGCACTGATGGAGGGATTGTGCATGCCTGGTGTATCTCTGGCAGTTGTTGCCATCCTGTAGCTGTCCCGCAGGTGTGATATTCAGATGTATTGATCCTGTGCAGGTTTTGGTACACATGTTCTTCCACTGCGAGGACAATCAACTGTCCTTCCTGTCACCCTGTAGTGCTTTCTTAGGCATCTCACAGTACGGACATTACAATTTATTGCCCTGGCCACATTTGCAGTCCTCATGCCTCCTTGCAGCATGCCTAAGGCATGTTCACGGTGGTGCAGGCTGGGCCTCTTTTGGTGTTATTCAGAGAGTCTAGTCTTTAATGTCCCTTTTCATGGTCTTAATTGCACACCGTCTGTAAGCAGTTAGTGTCTTAGGTGCACAGGTGCGACCATTCCACAGGTGCATGTTCATTAATTGTTTATAGTTCACTGAATTAAGCATGGAAAACAATTGTTTAAACCCTTTACTATGAAGTGCTGTAGTTATTCTGATCTTTATATATTATCTTTCAGATAGTGTCCTAAAAAGGGATGTTTTTTTGTTGCTGAGTTTATATGATATTAGGAATTTGCTAAAACCTAAGATTTAATGTGAATTTCATTTGAAAGTGGATTGTTAATGCTGTAATATACTTAGTTTCCACCTGGAGAATCATGCACCAGACATTGGAAACAGCTATCCAAAATAGATGAAACACGTCAGTCTTGAAGATATCAGGGAAGGTAATGGGATTACCTACAACACAAGGCCTCAACAACAGCATGGAGCACTTTAGATATTTGACGCAATTTGTGTCATTAAGTTCACCTAGAGTGTGACCCACCTTTCAGACACAATGAGGCATTTGTTACAGATACACTTGAGTTTTAATTAGATTTACATGACTATTAAACAACAGACCATTTTCATTTTGCTCAAACAAAGAGTCATCTTTTAACAAAAATAAATAAGGTCACCACATTATTTTTGACACCAAAGCTTCATTTGAAACAGACAGTAGGACAAAAACATGATCTGCCGTACACACATTATAGCACCATAAAAATAGTTGCTTGACAAGAACATGCTCTAGGTAGACAGTTCTGTATATGTAGATTGATTTAGTCTTTTAAATATATTTCATTTAGTGTTCCAAGTGTTTATTTGTATGACAACCCATGCTACGCGGACAAAATCACAAGGATTTGGGGATCTCACGTGTACACACTGAACAGCAACTCACAGAATAATATAAAGTAAGGCTTTTGCCAGCACAAATCCAATTATTTAAGTGTTTCTGTAAATAAAGATAATCCCACTTTCACTAAACTGACCAAACTGTATTTTTGGACACATCACGCCACTGTGTAAATTGCAATTATATAAATAACCACATACAGTCTTTGTTTCACTGATAAACTACAACACAATGAAAATAAACAGCAGCAGCAGACAATCCACTAAAGGAAGCCCAATATAAAGTGCCAAGTCATGAACGAGGAATAAGACCTCAATGCCAGCTGTTAATTGAACCCACTTAAGAATAATACGGCACACAAGTGAGAAGATAAAACACCTATCACTCCAGCATCAAACATAAAAGAACAAATATTATGGCGTTGATACTTTAGTGGTGTCAATCTGTTGTCATATATCAGTAATCCTCATTCATAATATTACTCTCAACCACAACGAAGCTCTGTAAACTTGAAGATTACTAGACATGTAAAGATACTCCTTAACCTGTAAAAACTCACTTGACAGTCATGTAAGGTCTGTCGTGTAACGCCTCTTATTACTCACCAAACAACTCTCCATAGACGTAACAACTTTTCATTCATGTAACAACTCTCCTCAGACATAACAACTCTTCAATAACATAAAAACTCCTCAGACATAACTCTTTAATCATGTAACAACTCTCAGACATAACCCCTCAATCATGTAATGACTCTCCTCAAACATAACAACTCTCTTCAATAACATAAAAACTCCTCAGACATAACTCTTTATTCATGTAACAACTCTCAGACATAACCCCTCAATCATGTAATGACTCTCCTCAGACATAGCTCCTGAATCATGTAATGATTCTCCTCAGACATAACTCTTTAATCATGTAACGACTCTCAGACATAACTCCTGAATCATTCAACGAATGTCCTTAGATGTAAGAACTCTCTTCAATCATGTAACAATGCTCCTTAAACCTGTAAACTCTGTGCAACGTCTCACCTTACACCTGTAAACCCTCTCTTTAATTATGTAACAATTTCCATAGATGTAACAACTCTACAATCATGAACAACTCTCCTTAGGTGTAACAGCTTTCTGTGGACATGTAAACAACTCGCCTGAATATGTAATGACTCTATACATGTAACCCTTCTTATTCTTCATGAAACCCTTATCGACCAATGGCTTTGTGACCAGTAACCTCCAGCTTAAACAGCGGATACGGTGTCCAGGAAGTTCGTAGTGAGTGACCATGTTTGGGTTGTCCTCTATGTGGTGGTCTTGTTGTATCCAAACAGCCCCACAGGAAGGTACTTCACATGAGTGGGCCACTGTGCAGCCAGCTGGAAGAACTTCACGTCAGTCCACTCCACACCATCCACAGACACTGCAAAACAACCACAAAGTTCACCACTCACATCCACAAAACCAAATGAATATACTGTACAAAATGGCGTAATGGTTAGGGCATCTGACTGGTGTCCGAAAGGGGACAGTTAGTGCCCCCTCCTGGAGAAATAATAGTAAAATAACAAGCGCATATACACTACTGGTCAGATGTTTCAGTGCAACCAAAAATGATAATTTTAATAGAAATTGATACCTTTATTAACCGAGGAGGTATTACATTTGTTTAGAAGTTATAGTAAAAAAAGTATTAATTTTGGATTAGCTAAAAGGTTTCATCATTAGGACACTTGTTTAATAGCTGATGAAAATGTGTCTTTGCCTGAATTATTCATTATAAATTAGTAATTTCCAACAGTGATAGACATTTGCAACATTGGTAATTTTTTCGATATACAGGTCCTTCTCAAGAAATTAGCATATTGTGATAAAGTTCATTATTTTCCATAATGTAATGATAAAAATTAAACTTTCATATATTTTAGATTCATTGCACACCAACTGAAATATTTCAGGTAATTTATTGTTTGTTAACTCTAAACACCTGCAAAAGATTCCTGAGGCAGTGGGAAGGAAAAAGTGTGGCAAAAAACGCTGCACAACGACAAGAGGTGACCGGACCCTGAGGAAGATTGTGGAGAAGGACCGATTCCAGACCTTGGATGACCTGCGGAAGCAGTGGACTGAGTCTGGAGTACAAACATCCAGAGCCACCGTGCACAGGCGTGTGCAGGAAATGGGCTACAGGTGCCGCATTCCAGTCTGGAATCGGTCCTTCTCCACAATCTTCCT
>JACXGM010001469.1:0-54630 GCA_016801145.1 Umbra pygmaea
GTTGTTTTATGCAGGATGATGTCCTATGTTATTGAAAAATGTGTTATTTTGTCATTTTGACTTCCTACTTCCTGTCTGTGATATTTTTAATCAAAAAGAAAGACCATCGTCGGCTTTGAGGCGCGATATCTCCGGCTGTGAGTAACACACAGAGATGTGCCACCACTCATTATTTGCGTCTAATTCTCCCCTTTCCAACAGTATCAAGCTTTAGTTGATAATCGCGTTTGACGCTCTAGAGCGGCAAACGACTTTGCAGGGTTAATGTTTCACAGAATAAATACGTACCCTCAGACTTTCGTATCAAAGACTGCATGTTGAACAGTAAAATTAGCTTGTTGCTACCACAACTTATTAAAAATGTAGGGAACCATTCATATTAACTTACCATAAAACTGCCTGCTCCGAGTGGTGTGCTCCTCCAGTCAGAAGTGAAGAATCCAGAAAGTTCCGCAAACAATGAAAAGGTAATAAACCAGTTGCTGGGTCAAAATAACCCAACCAGCTGTTTATTTGTGAAGGACCACGTAACAACTCATTTGACCCAGCATGAGTAACCCAATAATGTGTTTGCAGTACCCCAAACAACCCAACATTTTGACCCAGCACAATCAACCCAACAATGTGTTTACAGAAACAACCCAGCATTTTTTGGAGTGTATGATTAATGTCCCTATTTTATAATCAAAGTTTGTTTTACCGAAATCGAGATAAAACTAAACATATGACTATAGCTTCACACTGGGGGTAGAGGGACTGCTAGCTGGTTTACCTGCCTAGCCAGCGAGACTGATGGTGAGAGGACCGCTAGCCAGCCAACCTGCCTAGCCTGCGGGACTGGTGGTAGAGGTTCCGCTACCTGGCTTTCCTGCCTAGCCTGCAGGACTGGAGGTAGAGGAGCCACTAGTTGACTAGGCTGCCTGACCTGCAGGACATGTGCTGGCAGGTAAGCTAGCTGACTAGGCTACCTGGATAACAGGACAGGTTGTGGCAGGTACGCTAGCTAGGCTGCCTTGCTAATGTACAGGTGACATAGGGAACTAGGAGAACTCTGAGTTCCCCAGAGTAAGCCTTCCCAGGGCTTCCCAGAACACACCCATCAAACCCATCATTCTCTAATGAGTACCATCTAACAACTGTCTCCCCATCCTGGTCAGTACCACTCCAAAAGCTGTGCAGGGAGTAAACGGGAAGCAAATGGAATTAAAGTAAAAATGTTATACCACACAAAACACTAGTACAAAATTTACATGACTAACATGAGTCATAACTGGTCGTGGAATACGTGAAACAACTGCAAAAACACACATTACAATACAAAGTAAATGAAAGGGACTACAGTTGTTTTTCAGGCTTCAAAATAGCCAGCAGCATAGGGTCCTGTATTGCACTGCTGGTTTGCTTCTAAAGTTAAGCAGGATCGGGCCTAGTTAGTCCCTGGATGCGAGACCAATGCTGCTGGAAGTGGTGTTGGAGGGCCAGTAGGGGGCACTCTTCCCTCTGGTCTAAAGATCAACCCAATGTCCCAGGGCAGGGTGCCGTCTTTCGAATAGGACGTTAAAAATGCAGGTGTCCTGACTCTCTGTGGTCATTAAAAATCCCATGGCACTTATCGTAACAGTAGGGGTGTTAACCCCGGTGTCATGGCCAAATTCCCAACCAGGCCTCACCTCAATCACGGCCACCTAATAATCCCCCTTCTTCCTAATTGGCATATATAACTACTCACCTCTCCACCTGATAGCTGATGTGTTGTGAGCGTTCTGGTGCAAAATGGCTGCAGTGCATCACCCGCGGTGCTACCCATTGGTGGTGGATGAGATGGGCTTTCTTTTGGGTTCTTGAAAAGTGCTATATAAGTTGATCTAATTATTATTAATTATTATTAAATGTTGTTTTGAGGGTTATATTTAAACTTGCACTGTAACTAATACAAATAAATACAAATACAATGTTTAGTACTAGTAAACGTTAAGAACTAGCATATTGGATCCAGGGGTTGAAAACTAAAATAATACAAAATACAGATAATAGTAGAATAGCAAAATCGACATTTCACAATATCTAACTAGAAACAAAAACATATTATGGACAAAAAATAATATGTATTTTCAGAAATTAGTTATATTGTCCCTGTATTACTCCTGTGTTCAGTAAAAACATGTATAAAGTTGTATTCAAAATAATAGCAGTCCAACATCACTAACCAGATCATTCAGCCAAAATGGCAAAGACTCAGCCAATGATTAGCTGCAAGGTGAACAAAGAAGATCTAAAGTTACCTGTGAGTACTGTAACAAATAGAAGATGCCTATGTAAAGCCAAGTTATCGGCAATAAGCCCCCACAAATTCCCATTGTCAAGGTTGCAATTTGCCAAAGAACGCATTGACTAGCCTAAAGAAAAATGGCACAACATTTTGTCAGACGACCCCCAAACACTGAATTCAAGCCACAGTACACTCTGAAGACAGTGAAGCATGGTGGTGCAAGCATCATGACATGGGGATGTTTCTCATGCTATGGTGTCTAGCCTATTTATTGCACACCAGGCTTCATGGATCAGTTTGAATACACCAAAATACTTCAAGAGGTCATGTTGCCCTATGCCGAAGAGAGTTATAATAAGACAACAACGACCCCAAACATACCAGTAAGCGGTTCCAGACCAATAAGAATAACGTTATGGAGTGGCCAGCCCAATCCAAGGACCTTAATCGAATAGAAAACTTGTGGCATGAAAAAATGCTTTTTCTGAGGCAAAACCAAGAAATGCAGAGGAACTGCGGAATATAGTCCAATTGTCCTGGGCTGTAATACCTGTTCACAACTATTAGTTCAGTGATTAGGATGGCAAAATGTTCAAGATTTCTTTGAGTTTGTAAAGACAAATGCAGACACTGCTATTTTTTTAACGTTCTAACATTACTTTTTTTAAATTTAGTAATAAGAAATTTCATAGATTTTATTAACGTTTTGATTTGGAATAGATTGTGCAGTGATCCCAATGCATTTGTGTGTATGGAAAAGAAAGCTATTATGTGGATCGTGAGGTTTACTCACTTTTTTGAACACACTGTTATTATTTTGAACACAACAGTAGAGTAAAATTAATTTAAAAAAATCTACATACAATTTGGGCCGACAGGACAAATTAATGGGAAGTTACGTAGTGCAGCTTTAAGTAAATACACTTGACATTCAAGCATTAGAATCAGAAGTTTACATTTTCAGATGCCACATAAAACGTGTGTATTAACGTGTGAAATGTTTAGTTACAAGTCCTTCCTAGAGGTACAATCAGTAATGGTAATAAACAAAAATACAAGGGTAACACCAGAATGGATACCTTATGCAGCAAAATATAGCATATTCACAAGCCTTGATAGGTCCCAGTTCAGCAATTTTGTAGGCGTGATGCTTGTGGGTAGAAACTGGCCATTAGCATATTGATTGATTTATTCTCTGGGCCTTCCTCTAGGCACCAAATTGTGTAGACATCCTGTATTGTAGTGGGCTTGGTCTCTGTGATGTACTGGGCCAACCGTACCGCCCTCTGTAGTGGTCTGCAGTCACAATCATTGGTGTTGCTTTACCAGGTGGCAGCCAGTCAAGATGATTTTGATGGTGCAACAGTCAAATGTAATAGGGATCTTTGGGCTAATGGAAAAACGTCTCAGTCTCCTGAGTGAAAAGAGGTGCTGCCATACTTTCTTCATAATGTTATCTGTGTTTGTGGACCATGTTAGTTTCTTGTTGATGTGGACCCCAAGGAAACATGTAGCTTGTGACCCCCTCCACTTCAGCTACATAGACAACGATGGGACCTTGCTCCTCTCTCCGCTTCCTGAAGTATATTATCAGCTCCTTGGGTGTTCTGTTGTTGATGGCGTATTGGTTCGTTTTACTCCGCACTGCTATATTTCTGACCTTTTCCGTGTAGGCCATCTGATTGTTGCCTCTAAACTTGATGTAGGTGTTGGAGCTATGAATCTCAATGCAGTTGTTTTTGTTCAGGGAGTGGATAAGGAAACTGTGTAAGCACCCCTGTTTTTGTATATATATATATACAGTTGTGCTTAAAAGTTTGCATACCCCTGGAGAATTGGTAGTAGATGTGTGTTTTTCATTTCTCATGGGATTCATATTCAACTGTAGGTCATAACAGAATGGCACAATAAAACAAAACATGGCAACAAAGAAAATAATGAAATGACCCCTGTTCAAATGTTATGACAGTGTGCGGTTGTTTGTGATAGTTGTCTATGAGGCCCCAAATTCTTGCAGGTGGTATACCTGCCCATTCGTCTTGGCAATATGCCTCCAGGTCCTGCAAAGTCTTTGGTTGTGTTGCATGAACTGCACGTTTCATCCTCCCCAGAGTGGCTCGATGATATTAAGGTCAGGAGGATCCCAGGCTTTGGATTTATTTTCTTTTATTTGCATTATTAGTACATTCATGTGAGAGCTAACAAAATCGTTGAATATTTATTCAAGTAGTCTAATTGCAATTTAAAAATGTCACAGGTGTGGGAAATTAACCTTTAACTGTCATTTAACCTGTGTGTGTCACCTTGTGTG
Source organism: Umbra pygmaea (assembly GCA_016801145.1). Taxonomy (NCBI): domain Eukaryota; kingdom Metazoa; phylum Chordata; class Actinopteri; order Esociformes; family Umbridae; genus Umbra; species Umbra pygmaea. The sequence continues at coordinate 4,581 of JACXGM010001469.1, forward strand.
TCTGTAACAAACCCAAACATTGCAATATGTAAACTTTTGAAAAGGGCTATTTGGGTGATTTCTGGTATGGTTTACAAAGGAGCCAAACAACTATGTGATAATTAATGGCTTCATATGATCACTAATCCTTATATTACAGTCAGAGTTTTTGCACAAACATTCATATTCTCAAAATCAATGCAAATATTTCACAATTTCTGCCACGGTATGCAAATGTATGACCACAATTGTATATATACATATGTATTTATGATAGATTCTACAGTATAGCTTATAATAAATATTTTCTATGTGGGTCTGGTACGCATGGTAACTATACTGTCATAACTTCTGTCATGTTGTTTTACCTCTTAGTATGGCATAAATATAACCAGTAATTATTTTTTCGTCTGAATGTCAACAATTCACTTCAAAAGGCAATCCTATTTGACATCCATACAATTTTTGTCAAATTTCAAGGTCAGCGGAGCATTCAAACAGTGCCTGGAATTGAATGAATATAATAAAATGTATGTACAGTTAACAAAATATCAAGTTTAACAATGTTTGCAATTGTCGTTATGCTAATTACATTTGTAGCCTGAATGGATGCATCCATTGCTGTATGTGTTCAAGAGTCACAAGCAAACGTTTATTTTATGTGTCTAATCCTAGAATTACATATATAATCAATGTATTCATGATCCTTCTGAATCAAGCTTTAATCATGTACCATTGCCTAGTGTGGCATAAACACCTCTAGTAATATTCAATGTTTTCATCTAATTGTCAAACAAGCACTTCAAATGGAGCTCCGGTTAAATTAGTGAACATCATTATGCTCACTACACTTGTAGCCTGATTAAATGTGTCCACTTCATATGCATTCATCTCAGTCTTGGCTACTTGGCACCAAGTATCTGCCGGCTTGACATTCTACAGTTCTTGTTAAACAACAACCCAATTTGGAAGTTATATTGCCTGATTTTGTGTAAATTCACATATTTTCATTCAGCTGTCATGTAGCTTTTAATTTTGTTTGCCTACTGTTCTCTTGCCATCAATTTGTATGTAGTTTCAAACATATTGTCATGGCAGCAACAGCCTGGGGTGAAGTGTGGGGAGAGAAGGGGATCAGTGTGACAATTGCAACATGGGGATGATTAGGTTGCCATGACGGTACATGAGGGCCATCATACCAGGGTTAACACCCCTATGATAACTTACCGTGGGTTCTTCAGTGACCCCAGAGATTCAGGACACCTGTTTAACATCCCATCCAAAGGACGGCACACTACACAGGGCAGATGTCCGGCTTCACTGCCCTGGGGCATTGGGAATTATCTTTAGACTGGAAGGAGTGCCCCATATTGGCCCTCCAACACCACATCCAGCCCCACGACCCTGCTTAGCTTCAGAAGCAAACCAGCAGTGGAATACAGGGTGCGATGATAGGGGAGGTACAGTCATATGCAAAGGTTTAGGCACCCCTGGCAATTTCCATTATTTTCATTTATATCTAATTTTGTGTTTTGATGAGCAATTTCTTTTTAATCTATCAAATAACTGAAGGACACAGTAATTTTTTAGTGGGGAAATTAGGTTTATTGGATGAGCAGAAAATGTGCAATATGTATCAAAAAGAAATTAGACAGGTGCGTTAATTTGGGCATCCCAACAGAAATATCACATCAATATTTAGTTGAGCCTCCTTTGGCAGAAATGTCAGCCTCTAGACGCTTCCTATAGCCTGTAATGAGTGTCTGGATTCTGGAAGATGGTGTTTTGGACCATTCTTTTTTGCAAAACATCTCAAGTTCAGTTAGGTTCGAGCATGGACAGCCTGCTTCAAATCACCCCACAGATTTTCAATGATATTCAGACTGATTCCTCTACATTATTCTCAAGTATCTACTGATATTGAGTGGAATCCATGCAACCCTCAACTTTAACAGCATTCCTAGTACCGGCACCGGCCACACAGCCCCACAGCATGATGGAACCTCCACCAACTTTAACGTTTGTCATGGAACGCTGTGTTCTTTTGCTGCCATGCATAACGCCCCTTGTAATGACCAAATAACTCCATCTTTGTTTCATCAGTCCACAGCACCTTCTTCCAAAATGAAGCTAGCTTGTCCAAATGTGCATTTGCGTACCTCAAGTGACTCTGTTTGTGGCATGTGTGCAGAAAAGGCTTCTTCCACATCACTCCCCCCGTACAGCTTCTCCTTGTGCAAAATGCGCTGAATTGTTAAATGAAGCACAGTGACACCATCTGTAGCAAGATGAGGTTGTAGGTCTTTGGAGGTGATATGTGGGCTGTTTTTGACTGTTCTCACAATCCTTTGCCTTTGCCTCTCTGATATTTTACTTGGCCTGCCACTTCTAGCCTTAACAAGAACTGCCTGTGGTCTTCCATTTCCTCACTATGTTCCTCACAGTGGATATTGACTGCTTAAATCTCTGTGATAGCTTTTTGTAGCCTTCTCCTAAACCATAATGTTAAATAATCTTTGTTCTCAGGTAATTTGAGAGTTTTTTTATGGCCCCCATGTTGCCAAACTTCAGAGGAGAGTCAAAGAGAACAACAACTTGCAATTGGCCACTTTAAAATTTCTCATGATTGGATGTACCTGTCTATGAAGTTCAAGGCTTAATGAGCTCACCAAACCAATTATGTCTTCCAATTAATCAGTGCTTGGTAGTTACAGGTATTCAAATCAACAAAATGACAATGGTGCCCAAATATATGCACCTATCTAATTTTCTTTTGATGCATATTGAGCATTTTCTGTTAATCCAATGAACCTCATTTCACTACCAAAATATTGTGTCCTTCAATTATTTGATAGATCAAAATGAGATTGCTGATCCAAACACCCAATTATTTATAAATGGAAATAATGGAAATTGTCTGTAAACTCATACATATTGTTTTTTATCAATTGGCACAATGACATCTACTGTAGCTTTACAGCTTCAACTATCATTTTCTGTATAGCCTCAATCAATTGTTTTCGGAAAATATTTTTGGGGCTCAACATGGCAACCACTTATGGTATATAATGTAATTAGTAACTAATTACCTAATATAACATAATTATTGCCAAGTTAATACCCTGAAAAAAACATAATAATAAACAACTTAAAAATAAATACCCTGATAATCATCGAGCTATAAAGTGCATAAACCAAGGGACTGTTCGGATAAAGCATCAGAGTTCTTCTTTTAGACTCGGTTTTTATGGCATGGGTATAATATGCTTTTCTGTCACAGCATTTTTATTTTGATCACCTCTCTTTAGAATATCCATAGTGTGCATACTTCATCTCTCACTGATTTCAGTTTCTGGTTCCAGGATCTCTCATCCCCAGTTTAGTTGTTGCTTCTATGCTCTGTAGTACAAATCTTACCTTGCACCTTACACTTTCCAACATACTAATAATCACATGGGTATTTCAGTAAATACAGCAGATTTAATTCTACAGGAAATTCTACCCCTGACATATATTTTGTTTTCCATATGAGGATAAAGTTTTTACACTTGATCATTGCATTAACACAGTTCACACAATTATGATGTGGACATTTTCCAGAAGGAAAGGTACGTAGAAAATTTCGACTATGCTTTCGCCGTTAGTGCATAATATCAAATTAAAAAGTGTATTGATCCCAAAAACCTGACCATCTTCCTCTATTAACCACAAATTGAAATATACACTGTAAAAAATTTTTTGACTGAGTTAAGTTGCGGTAACTTTAGGAAATTAAGTTAAGTCATAGGAGTGAATTTAACTCCTAAAGTTGGCGCAACTTTCCTAAAGTTGCCGCAACTTAATGAGTCAAAGCATTTTTTACAGTGTACAGTATTTCACATTTTTTTTATAATAAGCATTCCTAAATGTTTCAAACATTTGGGTTTCTCAAATGCCATTGATGTTTATTTAAGAAATCAGTGTCATTATTTTCACAGGGCACCTGTGTGTTTCAAAACAACTGTATTTTTAAAATAACTGTCAGGAAATATGTTTTTTTATTTGGTATAATATAGCATATAACAAGACTCTGATGTTTCCAAAGACCTTCGGGGTGTTACGCTCTGGGAGCGTGGCTGCCACCCTATGGCTGTTCCGCGGGTTAAAGGGTGGAGTGCTCAAGTGGGCAGAGCTGGAAGTGATTGGGGTGATTAGTAGGCTATGTAAGCCACCATGTCAGACCAGGAAGGTACAGTTAGTATCTTTATATTCTCTGTATGCTGTTGCTATGTCCACATGTACCTTAAGTTTACTTTTGATGTTTGTTGTTTTCCTATCTCAAGTCTGTTATTAAATACTCCAACTATGCAACTGATTCGCCTTCGTTTCTACTTCATCTCCACATCACAGAACACAACAATCTACAATCTGCCGCTTTCCAGTCTTTTGTTGTTTACAGTAGAGCCTGGGGCTCTGCACTCCATGCCAGAGCCTGGGGTTCCACCTCCACCCTGCACAATAGAGGCTCCACCTTTTACACCTGAGGCTCCATCACCCATACCAGAGCCTGGGGTTCCACTTTCCATGCCAGAGGCGCTGTCTCCCATGCCAGCACCAAAGGCTTTGCCTTCCACACCAGAGGCTATGCCCCCCATGCCAGAGCCTGGGGCTCCACCTCCCATCCTCGTGCCTGTCCAACAGCTCTTCCAGCACCCCTACCCACTCTAGTGCCTACCTCTTTGCTCGCAGAGGCCATTTTACTCCTCTTGGAGGCCACAGATTTCCTGGGTGGGAAAAAAGTCCCTGGATTTCTGAGGTCATCTTTTTGAGGGGGGCATAGCATGATGGGGTTGTTCGGTGGATTGGCCCAGATTGTGAATGGGTTGCACTAGACACCCAGAAAGGTCTGGTCCCAGAAGCGGGGCAGTATACCTCCGGGCCAAGCAAGTGTGGCTGCACAACTTGGGGGGTACTGTCACGCTCCACTGAGCGTGGCTGCCACCCTGTGGCTGTTCCGGCGGTTACAGGGTGGAGTGCTCAAGTGGGCACAGATGGGGGAGATTAGGGTGATTAGTAGGCTATATAAGCCCCCCTGATTAATCAGAATATGTTGGTAATTATCTTTATATCATTTACATGTTGTTGCTACAGTATGTCCACCTGTACCTTAGTTCTCCATTGATGTTTGTTGTTTTCGTGTCTCAAGTATGTTATTAAATACTCCAGCTCTGACATTCCTTCACCTTTATTTTCACTCAGCTAAAGCATTACAAGGAGCGTTTTGTTATTTATTTACTCCTGGATGGGGGAACTATTACTTTTTAAAAGGAAACAAACAGAAACATAGGCAAGGCAAAAAGGGGTGCTGCCCCGCCCACACACACTCATGTTATGTCCTTAGCACCATCTGTCGAGATTCTGAGTGGCATTTGTGATTAAAATTTTAATTCATTATTGTTTCATGAATTTAGGTAAATCTAAACACAGAACACATTATTTGTGCATTTGCAAGGGACTACAGTTAACAAAAACAACTGTATTGTTTACTTGTGATTGAAATACAGTGCCTTGCAAAGGTATTCGGCCCCCTTGAACATTTCAACCTTTTGCCACATTTCAGGGTTCAAACATAAAGATATGAAACTGTAATTGTTTGTGAAGAATCAACAACAAGTAGGAGACAAACATAAAGTGTAACAAAATTTATTGGATATTTCAAACTTTTTTAACAAATAAAAAACTGAAAAATTGGGCGTGCAAAATTATTCAGCCCAGTATAAGTTAATACTTTGTAGCGCCACCTTTTGCTGCGATTACAGCTGTAAGTCGCTTGGGGTATGTCTCTATAATTTTTGCCCATTCCTCCTTGCAAAACAGCACGCGCTCAGTGAGGTTGGATGGAGAGCGTTTGTGAACAGCAGTTTTCAGTTCTTTCCACAGATTCTCGATTGGATTCAGGTCTGGACTTTGACTTGGCCATTCTAATACCTGGATATGTTTATAACATAATATAATTTTGCTTTATGTTTTGGATCATTGTCTTGTTGGAAGACAAATCTCCGTCCCAGTCTCAGGTCTTTTGCAGACTCCATCAGGTTTTCTTCCAGAATGGTCCTGTATTTGGCTCCATCGATTTTCCCATCAATTTTAGCCATCTTCCCATCCCTGCTGAAGAAAAGCAGGCCCAAACCATGTTGCTGCCACCACCATGTTTGACAGTGGGGATGGTGTCTTCAGGGTGATGAGCTGTGTTGCTTTTACGCCAAACATAACATTTTGCATTGTTGCCAAAAAATCGATTTTGGCTTAATCTGACCAGAGCACCTTCTTCCACATGTTTGGTCTGTCTCCCAGGTGGCTTGTGGCAAACTTTATACAACACTTTTTATGGATATCTTTCAGAAATAGCTTTCTTCTTGCCACTCTTCCATAAAGGCCAGATTTGTGCAGTATACGACTGATTGTTGTCCTATGGACAGACTCGCCCACCTCAGCTGTAGATCTCTGCAGTTTATCCAGAGTGATTGTGGGCCTCTTGGCTGCATCTCTGATTAGTCTTCTTCTTGTGTGAGCTGAAGGTTTAGAGGGACGGCCGGGTCTTGGTAGATTTGCAGGGGTCTGATACTCCTTCCATTTCAATATTATCGCTTGCACAGTGCTCCTTGGGATGTTTAAAGCTTGGGAAATCTTTCTGCATCCAAATCGGGCTTTAAACTTCTCCACAACAGTATCTCGGACCTGCCTGGTGTGTTTCTTGTTCTTCATGATGCTCTCTGTGCTTTCAACGGACCTCTGAGACTATCATAGAGCAGGTGCATTCATACGGAGACTTGATTACACACAGGTGGATTCTATTTATCATCATTAGTCATTTAGGTCAACATTGGATCATTCAGAGATCCTCACTGAACTTCTGAAGAGAGTTTGCTGCACTGAAAGTAAAGGGGCTGAATAATTTTGCTTGCCCAATTTGTCCGTTTTTTATTTGTTAAAAAAATTTGAAATATCCAATAAATTTCGTTCCACTTCATGATTGTGTCCCACTTGTTGTTGCTTCTTCACAAAAAATTACAGTTTTATATCTTTAAGTTTGAAACCTGAAATGTGGCAAAAGGTCGAAATGTTCAAGGGGGCCGAATACTTTCGCAAGGCACTGTGCATTGAAGTTGTTCCCTTGTGTGTTTTGGTTTCTCCCCCATGTGTCCTATTTTGTTCTGTTTCCACTTTTGTTCAGGTCACATGTTTTTCGTTAGCAAATCACTGTTACTAATGTATCACCAACTGCCTGCATTTACAATTTAAGTTCTGTATTTAAGTTTGGGCTTTATGTTAGGTAGCTGTCGCTCATTGTTTGACATCAGTCTGTGTGTGTACGTTTCAATCAATCAATCAATCAAATTTAATTGTAAAGCCCTTTTTACAACAGCACTTGTCACAAAGTGCTTTGACAGACACCCGGCCCGAGACGTTTATCAGTGTTAAAGAAGAATGACCATTGTTAAGCCCCACGAGGCAGTGTTTAATTTAGAAGTGTTTTTGTGAATAAAACACCATGTGATTTCTCAGCGTCCTTGCGTTTGTCTCATCCACACTTCCGCACAGCGGTAAGCAGAACTATGTATAGCTACACTGCTGCTTATGACAATTGTTTGCATATAAGAGGGCAATGGTGCAGTGGGTAGAGCTCTTGCTTGCGAGATATTTCAACAAAGACTTTATCCATAGCTGCAGCATTAAACAAACTTTATTTTATAATTATAGAACACACAAGGAACAGCAAAGCTATGATATATGCCACCACTTCCACGCATCATTTTGTATAAATAAAAAGGGGTCATGTCCTGCATGTATTCTCTCGATTGGTGTATGCTGACAGTTATGGAATTACTGAATGGATAAATCTAAATTTGAGACAGCTAATATGGGACAGAATGCATATACTGTATACAGTAGATAAGAGCCAAACATAAAAGTTGGAAGGGGTAATTGAACCAGGGTCTCATGTGCAGAAAAAAATAATGCATTCGCCAACTGCATTCCCCCTGCCAATATGGTAATGACCCTGGTCACATGGTTACTCTACATTCCACTGTTCATTGATGCGAGCTGTGTACATTTCAAATGTACATACAGTATATCATATTGTTATTGATAGAGTTGGTGCCTATTTTCTTTTTGGTACGATTATTATTATTTTTATTATTATTATTACTGTATTGTTGGAGTTGGAACCCGGGCACAAGATTTTCACTGTAAATGCAATAACACCTGCGGTCTTCGGTACATGAGACAAAAAAAATGCAAACTTGAAACAATAGCTCAATGAATTCAGCAAATTACATTATAAAAAAATATTTTATTCATTTTCTCTCCAAGAACAAACATTGTTTCACCGGAGCATGGAAACTCATTGCCTATAGCAACAAAAAACAATGAAATGCTGTTGTTTGAAATACAATAATTAATACCTATTGTTTTAAAGTTCCCGCAAAAAAAACTTCATAAAAACAGGCAATTAATATTTCTGTCCAATATCATATAATGTATACAATAACATTATAATAATTGGACAATAGTTGATTAAAATGTCCCATTATTGGGGACCAACCAGTCCCACAACCTGTCTTTGGAGTGGCTTTTCAATAAAAAAAAATGTATCAACCTTATGTAACCTTAACTCTTACCTAAACTTAACCCGATCCTTAACTGTTACCTGACCTTAAATCCAACCTTATCCCTAACCCAAACTTAAACCAATCATAACCTAACCTTAACCCTAACTTTAACCACATAGTAAAGTGTGATGAATAAATTAGTATAATATTTGAATTTGATTGATTGATGCAAAAGAAAGGGTGGAGTTTCTATTACCTGGGTGTGGTTTCTTAAACAGCCTGTGAGGCAGCAATTCCTCTCAGGCACATTTCAGGGCACATTTGTCCTTTTTTGTGTGGCAAGCCTAAGAAGAGCCTACGAAGGGCAGATTACTTATTTGGCCAGACAAACTTGAATTACTAATTAATAGATGCCCTACCACAATTTTTCTCTACTCCTTTTTAATTAATGTGGCACATTGTTCATAGTGCACTGGCTGCTCTCCTTTGAGGATTTCTCAAACGAATGCACAAGAGATCAAACCTCCTTAACTCATGTGCTCAGATTATTTTCAAACATCTGATTGGACATGCTGATGTTCAATTACTATTGCTGAAACCAGCACAAATTCCAAAATGTATCCAGGTTAAACATGGGAGGTCCCTAAATATAAACAAGAAGTCGGTGATCAGGGCATTCATCAGCAAAGATACAGTGTAAGATAATTGAGTTTTGGACAACCAAATTAAAGTCAAATTGATTGATGAAATGTATGGTGCTTTATGGTGATATGCAATTCATAACTTACTGTACATGTTACCACTACTACTGTACCAGTAGTAGATGCAATGTGTTTGAACTAATGATGTGCCACTAAGAACAGCTAGCATGCCCAGCAAAATACATCAACAGTGGCATACATACACTTTGTGCAGATTAGCAGGCCCACAATGTGATCAAATATCTCCAAGGGGGGGGGGGGGGCTTTCGTGGCAGGATGAGGCAATCAAAGAAGTATGCAGCTAGCAAAGTTACAGGACTCAATTTTAGTAAAGCATGCTGTGTATACATTAGATTGATGCTTCTAATTGTGCATGTCTCACTGTAAGTTGCTTTGGATAAGAGCATCTGCAAAACGGGCATAGCAAGGATTTCTGGGCCCCATGAAAGAATCTGCATGGGCCTCACCGATATGATCAATTATACATTATTTATGTTCCAGAGCCAACTCACGTTTAGCGCACCCTGAATCATCCTTACTCTGCATCCCCCTTTTTAATTCACCCTTGCTGCTAAATGACTAAAATGTCAAATGTAAATGTAATGTTAAACAAAATCCTTTTCTATGGATGGCTTCATTTAATTTTTCTAACGCTACATTAATTTGGCAGACAAATTACTGATTAACCCTCTGTCTACATGGTCAAGTCCATGAGAGGCCTAATCATATTTGTATTCATATTTTGATAATGTCTATAGGTCATGTGGATTAGTACATTATAGCATTCTTGAAATAGAAGAAATATGTTTTAAATTATCTGCTCATAGCAACATTGTAACATATTATTTTCAAACAATATAACTCTTGAAGCTAACATTACCCCTCGAGCCTGCACAAATGTCTAGGACTCTGTTGAACAGATCAATATTTTCCAGCCTTACCTGAAACATACTATTTATCCTCCCCTCATTGTCATAATTATGTTAACTAAACAGATCTAAACCACATATGGAATTTACAAATCAAATTCTGTACGAGTTCAGAAGATAACAGGGAGCTACATGTGCATATGATGTTCTCCATTTGGAGATTGCATAAAGAAGGCTAAAGGTTATTAATTCTATTTTCATTTTTGGATACTGTTACCACCTTCAGAAAGAAGCACCCAGGAAAGTTGCATACATTATGGTGTCATTTATTCAGCGAGGTAACAAAAGGCCTACAAGCTGTTTACATAATAGTTGATCCGTAAACATGACTAACATGGAAATCGGTTATGACTTTGATTTTGGTATCTCAAGCACTTTGACCTGAAGAAAAATGTTATTTCTTGTTGAGTGGATCTCTCAGCAGAGTTATATTGTTCATCGATTGCACATTAAAAGAAAACAGAGTTTGACTCTGGAGATACAAAATATACAGTGGAATGGATGTTTGATATTGTTCCATGCATAAACTTGGGACAGCACCAATACATATTCATGACAAATAAAATTAATTAAAATAGAAGAGAAAAAACAATGTGTGACTTCACACGTTTGCATGGTTGGTGGTAAGGGTTGTTGGGTAAACCCGCTTCCAGCTAATACATAATGTTTTTACATTAAAAAGGCAACAGAAAACAAAGTAACCTTGGTGGAATCATTTTAACTGTGGGGTGTGATCCTAGCTGAACAGATATCCATGAAGGTTCAAAAAGTGAGAAGCACTGAGTTATTTTAATGCAGATTCTTCTGGAATTACAGACAAATACTACTAAACATTGAGTTATGTTCACATATTCATAGTCAAATGTAAAACTAAAACTTTAAAAGCTCCAACATGCTACAAATGTTTTTTCACCAAAAATTTCACCAGTTGACAATGTTGGAAAATATTTATAAAATAAATAAATTATTGTTTTTAAATGAAAGTGCCTTTTTGCCATGATTTTATATTGCTGGTAAAATAAATGTACCCCTATACTGTACAGTTGTGTTCAAACGTTTTGAGAACGAAACAAATACAAATTTTCACAAAATCTGCTGTCAATTGTTGATGATGGCAATTTGCATATACTCCAGAATGTCATGAAGATACATCAGATGAATTGCGATGAAAATTAGCTTAATCCCCAAAAATCATGTCCACTGTATTTCAGCCCTGCCACAAAAGGTCTAGCTGCCATCATGTCAGGGATTGTTTCGTTAACACAGGTGAGTGTTGACGAGGATGAGGCTGGAGATCACTCTGTCATTCTGATTGAGTTTGAATAACAGACTGGAAGCTTTAAAAGACGGGTGGTTCTTGAAATCATTGTTCTTCCTCTGTCAACCAAGGTTACCTGCAAGGAAACACATGCTGTCATCATTGCTTTGCACTAAAAAGGCATGTCAGATAAGGATATTGCTGCTAGTAAGATTGCACCTAAATCAACAATTTATCAGATCATCAAGAACTTCAAGGAGAGAGGTTCAATTGTTGTGAAGAAGGCGTCAATGCGACCAATTAAATTCAGTAATCGCCAGGACCACCATCTTCATTTGATTCAGCTGTGGGATCGGAGCACCACCAGTGCAAAGCTTGCTCATGAATGGCATCTGCATGCACAGTGAGGTGAAGACTTTTGGAGAAAGTTGTGGTGTCATGAAGGGCAGCAAAAAAGCCACTTCTCCAGGAAAAACATCAGGGACAGACTTATATTTTGCAAAAGTTACAGGGATTGGTCTGCTGGAGAATGGGTTAAAGTCAGTGATGGGAGAGTCTGATGAATCCCTTTTCCGATTGTTTGGGCCATCTGGAAAACCCCTTGTCTGAAGAAAACAAGGTGAGCGCTACCATCAGTTCTGTGTCATGCTAACAGTAAAGTATCCTGAGACCATTCATGTGGGGTTGATAGTCAGCCAAGGGAGTGCACTCACAATTTTGCCTAAGAACACAGCCACGAATAAAGAATGGTACCAACACATCCCCCGAGAGTAACTTCTCCCAACCATCCAAGAACAATTTGGTGATGACCAATGCCTTTTCCAGCATGGTGGAGCATCTCGCCATAAGGCAAAAGTGATAACTAAAAGTTATAACCTTATGGTCATTCCTCAAGAGGCGGATGGACTAACAAAAACCAACCAATTCTGTCAAACTCCAAGCATTAATCATGCAAGAATGAGCTGCCATCAGTCAGGATGTGGCCCAGAAGTTATTTTACAGCATGCCATGGCAGATTGCAGAGGTCTTGAAAAAGAAACATTGACTTTTTGCATGAACTTAATGTAATTGTCAATAAAGGCCTTTGACACTTATGGAATTATTGTAATTATACTTCAGTATACAATAGTTACTATTTAAAAAACCATCTAAGAACACTGAAGCAGCAAACTTTATGGAGACAATACTTGACGAATAACAAATGTCTGCCCACATATATCATTTATTGTGTTTATATTTCCCTCTCCCATAGCCAAAGGGGAAGTTGATCATATTTAAATAATGGTCAATGAAGGTGAAATTTATTTCAAATAGTAATCATTAATATGAATAATAAAGGTGGATATAGAGCGTGGTTCCAAAGGACATATGAATTTCCATTTGATTGTATTGTTCCATTACGATTCATCGATTCCCAATCAGAATTGGGAAAAAACATTGTTTTGTTGTTAAGGTGATTAGTCAGGCGAAAGTTTGGTATCCAATTTGGAGGGGACAGCTACATTATATTTTCTCAAGAGCAATTCTTGGGGGGACACAAGAAGTAGTGCTGTAACACATAGCCTATGTTGTAATACTGTATGTTAAATGTTTACTGAGGAACCATACTACTGGATAATTGATAGGTATTTAACTGAAGGGTTGACCAAACTTTTTCCAATGTTAATGTAAATCATTGTAACATTACTACCAATAATAGCTATAGCCGTGTTCCTTAGAAGTCATATATGTATACAGGTATTTACAACCAGCAATACCATTGCCTTAAATCTTGGTTCAGTCACCAGTTCGGGAGTGGGGTTGTCCATGGCATTGTCCAATTATGTCCCTATTTTACAAGGGTGTCAAAGAGAGAACCTCTCATTACGTTGCTAAACAAGACTAAACACACTTCCCTGAAACTCACTGTCTCTGCCAGTCTGTTCCTACCTATCTGTCCCCAGCTCTGGTGTCTGTGTTCCATCTGTGGCCTGCTCTTCCTAATGACATCATTATGAAACATTTCCATTACAAATTCACTTCTTTCTTATGAACATACAAGTCAGGTGACTCTGATGGCCACTTGAAGGATCTTCCAGGACTTCTGCAACCAAGCCTTGGTGGACTTTGAGGTATGCTTGGGATCATTGTCCTGTTGGAAGGTCCAATGACGCCCAAGCTTCAGCTTTCTCACAGATGTCATGATGTTTTCTACTAGGATTTCCTGATACTTCAATGAATCAAGCTTGCTTTCCAAACACTGCAGGTTTCTTGTGCCAGAGGATGCAAAGCAGCCTCAGAGCATCACTAAGCCACCAACATGTTTGAATGTGGGCAGAGTGTTTTTTTCAGCTAATGCTTCTTTCTTTTTCTTCCAGACATACCGCTGATTCATCGTGCCAAAAATTGCAGTTTTGTTTCATCGCTCTACAGAATAGAATCCCAAAACCTCTGTGTATTCTTTATACGAGTTTGAGCATATTGGAACTGACTTTTCTTGTACTTTTGGGTCAGTAGGGGTGTACGTTTTGGAGTTCTGGCATGGAAACATTATGTGTTTAGTATGCACCTTACTGTGCTCACTTAAATCTCAAGTGCCTTTTGCCACCAGGTCTTGCTACAGGACTTTTGCAGTCACTCTCAAGGATTATTCACAACCTGCCGTCTCAGAAATCTGGTTGCAGTCATTGATAGCTTCCTTTTTCTGCTCCGTCCAGGTAGTGTAACCACTGTTCCCTTACTTTTGAACATGCTAACTATGCTTCCAACTGTGTCTCTGGGAACATTCAGGGCTTTTGCTATCTTTTTGTATCCTGTTCCTTGTTTGTGAAGGGCGATAATCTCTTCTTTCAACTTTTCGGACCATTCTTTTGTCGTAGCCACGTCAAACGTGACACTCAGCAAACCTCTAACTATAGTAGTTCAGATATTTCACGTGTTCCAGCTCAAGCACACCCGCTGCAACTAATGAAGCCCTTGATTAGTTGCATCAGGTGTGCTTGAGATGCATCAGTTGTGCAGTTTTGAGAGATTCTATTTAGGGGGTTGAATAATTTTGATATTGGAGAAGTCATTATGAGTTGCATTTTCAGTTGAATTTGGGGGAACCAACTAGAAGCATTCATTGTGTTGAGATATTTCAACTGCTTTTGTGTTTGATTGTTCATTGCAAACAGATAGTCTGTACATTTCGACAATAAACCAGATTTTCAATTGGGTTGAATAATTTAGATTGCAACTTTAACACTGATTAACTGTAAAGAACACAATGTGTTGCAATTGAATTGTTGAAAGGCAACAAACTAAAGTCAAGTGCGTCCTGAAAAATGAAGGATGCACGTTGATTTCCCAGTGTAAGTCTAATAACTTCAGTGAATACATAGATTTGGGTGTAAACAGTGTTTGTTCTATATACTGTATGCCAGAAAATTCTGCTCCCATATTTCCCAGACGCGCACACAGAAAACATGCACTAGGCTCTCTCCAAATCAGACATCCTAGTAGCCTAATTATAGTTCTAATTATCCATAAATGTATTTTCTGTCAAATGCTCAGCCATACAATTGTTTTCCGGCATTGTAGCTAGCTAGCTAGCATTGTTCATGGTTGTAATTCCACAAGTGGTCACGAGCTGAGCCGTGCTTGTTGGTCTGTGAATATTATTGAGCGGGCTTATTAACAGAGCGAACAACAGAAGAATATAAAGATTACCAGTATGAAGTGGGATCTAAAGGACAGGAGGATGATGAGAAAGGCACACCCCTAAAATTACAATTAATATGTTCATAAGTATGTACACTGTGTTTCCATCTTCAGTATCATCCATGTGATTAACTCTGTGTATGAAAACAGATTGAGAATATCATGTTCTTTCGATAGAAAAGGGCCTCGATAGGCCGGTGAATAGCTTAGGTGAATAGCTTAGGGCTCCGATAAGCCGGTGAAACCGATTTCCAGAACAAAGGCATGGACAGAGAACTGGTTTATGAATAAAATTATACTTGTATTTACCTTTTTTATTTCCTATG
Source organism: Umbra pygmaea (assembly GCA_016801145.1). Classification (NCBI taxonomy): domain Eukaryota; kingdom Metazoa; phylum Chordata; class Actinopteri; order Esociformes; family Umbridae; genus Umbra; species Umbra pygmaea. The sequence continues at coordinate 20,049 of JACXGM010001469.1, forward strand.
TATAAATATATTAATTGCAAAAAACTAAAATGTAGTCCTATTTCCTATTCTGTAAATTATATTACAAAAACGTTTGTGAACCCCTGCTCTAGAGAAATCACTGTGGAGTCTAACAATCTAAGCTGGCTAGAGCTGGAGAATGTTTTATTCATTTTGTTGTAATTGATCCAGGGCTTATTTAATGTTGCAAAAGAACAAAGATATTCTGTTGACTGAGCTATTTCTTTTTTGGTGCAACACTACACTAGCTAACATCAGCTAACCACTTGCTAACATAAAGAGTGACCTGTAATTCATTGCAGCAAAAATGAAGACTGGTGATGGTTATAAATCTGTTTAATTGTTTTGATTGGTAGAAGTAAAGAATTGTCTAAAATATCCTTAGTTTGAAAAACTTACTGGAGGTTAACCACCAATGACAGACTGTCAGATTCCCACACATGCACTGTAACTGTATCATTTGCCATTGCTGAGGGATGGGGTAGGGTCAAACCATTGTGGGGTAAAGGGACGGGGGTTGCAATCTTTTAAAACTTAAAAATGTGCTAATAAGTGTCTATAATCAGTCTAGGTGCTTACATTGCGTAGTATTGAAATGACATACTCTATTTTACAGTGATATATTAGGTGGACAAATAATAATTTTCTCAGGATAGCGGGGGGGGGGGGGGGGGGGGGGGGGTCGTGTCCCCCTCGTCCACCTTAGGATTTCTGTGTTTATGTGTAGATTGGTAAAAAACAATTATGTGTATTACATTTTTTGCAACTGTATTCTGTTTGGTCAGAAATGGCCTTAAAGCAAATGACATCGCTGCAACGCTTTGCCCAATTATGCATTTTCACACAGTAAAACTGCTAATAAATGTCTGCGTTCTACTTGTTTAGATGTTTTCTCTCTCAGCGTGTGTGAAAACAAACAGCCCAAGTGATCAGGGAATAGCTTAGGGCTCCTCTCCTTTGATGTTTCAAAGCTAGCTTGTTAAAATGCAGGCACAACTAAAAGGCACTTCTTTTTTAGGTGATGCTGGCTCCTCTCTGTGTTCATATCAGTCTTTTAAGACACACTGTGTTCAACAGTGCTACATAGGGTTTTGCGCTCTCTGAAACTAGCTAGTGTGTTTCTGTACGCCTACTGACTTCTACAACTATATTCCAAGAGCATTTTATGTTCTTTGTTGAATGCACCCATACCCTATCTTACAGAAGTCATTGTGTAGGCTTTGAAGCTGTCAAGACCCTTATTTTATCTTGGCAACCCCTCTAGTGTTGTCATACTAGATTTTTAATCTAATGAATCTCTCTCATAACTAAATATTTTATTGTCTTATAAAATATAATACATTGAGACTTAACAATTAAACTATAATTTCACATTGTACTGCTTAACAAAGACCACTGGCTCTATTTTGACATTAAGGCGGCTCTGCAGTCAAACACATTTGCAGACAATATCAATCTGTTCAAGCCAGTGTTATGTGTTGCTTAGTGATTGACAGTTCCCATGTCTTACTGCATATCAGTTCACTTTTGCTCAAATGGTATGGGTGGACACATTTGTCGTGATGTGATCCAATGTGCTAATTTTTGTCAGAGGTATATTTACGACCAATATGTTTTTAGCTGTAACATTGTTGGTTTTACATACATTTGACAGAGGAAAAGCACTGTATGATGCACACTGACCATACAGTATGTGCAATGGAACAAGATGACATGGTCTTATTGGCGAGTGGGTGTTTAGGGTTATGGGTTGCACTTGGTTTGTTAGGGGATTCACTGTACATTCCCCCATGATATTGTTCCTTCCTCTCATGCTCTTCTACAGCTTTTTCTCCAGGAAAAGCAGTGATGGGGTCAAGCTACACTGATTGGCAGACAGCGAGGCAAACAGGCAGGGATTGGGAGGAGCGAAATCTCTTAAACACTCTCAACACTGACTGTGCATGCTCTACTAGCAAGCAGGATCGCGCGCGCGACAGAGTGAGAGATAATTTTAGAGCAAGAGCGCAAGGAAGGGAGAGAGATAGTCATGGATGAGCGTGAGAATGGGATACCAACTGGCGGCGCAAGACACTGATGCACCAATAGTATGAACGGCAGAGACAAAGAGTGGAAGTGTGCATAAAGCTGATGGAATGAAGCTAAGCAACGTCCAGCAGGGCTGACTGAAGACTTGAATCACTGGGAAAGCGGAGGTGATACGGAGAAAAAGAGCAGGAGAGGACGCATGCACTCTACTCTCACTTAGAGAGCGGCAGCTGTAGGGGGAGCAACAGTCTGTAACACACAGACAGGCAGCAACTCCACTCCACACATTTCGAATCAAGCTGCCCTCCGCTGCTAACTTTGTCTAGCTGTCAGCAGCGTCTCACAGACGGCGGCCACACATGGACCTGTCTTCATCTCCTCGTTACTTCTTTTCAAGGAAGATGATCCCCTGGGTTGTTCTGTTGTCTTGGATGGCTGGATTTGGTAAGTGAATAGTACCATCTCTCACTCTCTTTTGTCTGTTTTTAGCAGTCTCTTTCCCTTCTCTGTCTCTGACCGATGCGCATGGAAGTGTTTTTCTTTTTTCTCTTCTCACGCCATGTCACTTCACACTCGTTCTATCCTTTCCGCTTTTGACTGATCTAGATTGGTGATGTTCTGTAATTGATACTCTCTCTTGCCTGGGACTTGAGTAGTCCGCGTTACTGTCAGCAAGTTTGGCTGCAGTTTGATGTGCTTTTGCCGTAGCTCCTTCGCTGTGATTGTAATATCGACGATTTTCTACTGTGTGATTGTGTATTGTGTTGTAATATCAGAGAGATACGTGACGTGAGTGGTTTTGGTATCGATCTGAATCATTTTCTTTTGAAAATGCTGAATCCTTTGTCTTTTGTAACTGAAATGTCCCAGACTACCTATTTTGCTGCATCTTCCGTCTGGCAATAAGGGATGAGTGATGATATGGGCTTGAGTTGAAATCATGCTTACGGAGTAGAAATTGTGCTTGTCTTTCACTGCATTGATCTAAACATTCGGGGGTCGTTCATCAATGTGTCAGAGAAACACTTGCAGAAAGCAAGATTAAGCCTTTATTTCTCTCAAACCCGATATTGTCCGTTTCACTCTCAGAAACAAGAGAATGTCTGTCGTTTGGATTTCTAGTCCACATTTTAATAAGCTTATTGAATACTTGTATATGGCTTGTGTTATTAGCACTGTAGTACGGTAATAAAAAATAAATAAAAAGTAGTATAGGTAGAGAAAATGTTTATTGAATTATCTCCTCCAAACCCGTATTCAATGCTGTATCACAAATACACGCAAAACATAGTCTATGGTTGTGAGTGCCTGTAACTGGTTTATATTATCCCAGGTTTTATTTAATGTGTTTTTTACGAAGTCACTGGTTTATATTATCCCAGGTTTTATTTAATGTGTTTTTGACGAATTCACATTATTTCAGGAGTGCTTAGTTTTCAAATACCGTAATATATGTATATTCTATGTATATATACATACATTGTTACATTGTATATACAAACAAAATACAACTACAACCATCACTTAGTCACAATTCCTAAACATTCCTAAACTGAAACAAGCATGTAGGTGCCTATTACAAGTAAATCTAAGATCGTGGGGCACAATGAATAAAATCCATCTTCCCCATATCCAAGGTATTTCCCAAGATGTGTCTTTGACTATAGAAGAATGGTAGAAACAGAAAAGAAATCTCCCACTCCTCTGAAGTGTCTTTTCTCTTTTTCATGATATATTCTCCAATTTGTCCATTTCCTCTGTTGTATTGAAGTCCTATTTCAGTCATATATCTCTAGTAGTCCACATGGTAATTTCCCAAATGTTATTGCTAGCCCTAAAGTTGTGTGTGGAACCGTCCGTGTATGACTAAACAAATACCCTGCCTTTCACCCTGGACACTGGCTTACAGAGTGTGTCTAATTTCACTCTGACACCGGTAATAAAGCTTTTAATATTGCTCTCAGCAGCCCTTTTTCAGGGACAGTACATCAAACCTCAAGAGGTTGTCAGCTTTATTGCTTGGTTTTATGAGAACTGTACCTGAGTGTGTGTGCTGGTGTCAGAAGCTAACAGATTATATTTTTCCCCCTTCTTCCCTGCTCCAGTTTGAGAGGTGGGGGTAATTTGCTATAGCTCCCAAATGACTGCTTCACTATGGTTTATTGCATGCTCTCTGTTGCGCAGACAGGGGGCTTTTTAAGGAGAACACAGCAATTTCCTCCTCGCTCTCTCTGCACTCAGACTAAGTGTTATAGAGTACATATGAGATGAAGCAACAGTTAATATTGCACTTTAATTGGGGGATGTTTTCAGTGAGAGGCCTATTGAACACTCCAAAACGAATGGCCTCAGACACCTTAACTAGAGACCTGCATTTGGGTCAATCTCTACTGCTCTACAAGAATCATGTCTACAAACGGCAACGCTATTAGGCAACTTCAGTCCCCTAATACCCAACATGCAGTCTGCCAATTAGTCTGGCATTCACTGCTGGATCATGTGTTGCCATTCTAAAGAGTATAACCAGTAAAGCTGGTTATCACAGCCTGAGTAAAGGGATCAGTGTACACACTCAGGTGAGCCCAAGTCAACGCTCAGCATGCGCTGCCAACCGCCATCTATTTTTTCAGTCGTCTGGGGATCAAGTACTCTACCTAACCATTGCTCCTCTCTTGTGATACGCTGATCGAGCGGTGTAGTTTGCATCCCTTGTTGTCAGCAGAATCAGAGGGGTTGTCGAACAGAGAGGAACAGAAGGGGGGGGGGTGACACCGCCATCTGACACCCCTTCTGGAGATGGCAGTCTTCCTCCGAACTTCTTATCGCTGCCATAGGCTGGCTGTCGGCGCTGCTCCGGCAGTTAGAGGGAGTTGTTGTTCAGAGCTGGAGCTAGCCTGTCTCTGCTTTAAATACTGACAGGAAGGGAGGGGCAAAGAAAATGAGGGCTGGGAAGAGATAAGGCAGAGAAACCGCTGGACCTGCCTTTCAGCCCAGGCTGTTGCACGCCACATGAGAAGGTAAGTGTTAGAGCAGAATCAAAGGGCACGCAGTTCAGATTCCATCCAGATACCGGCCCACATCCTAAACCACTACCCGCTATGCATTCCATACACCATAGATCTGCTGAAATGATTCCATAGCTATTTATACAAAATTACTCCCCACTATTAATCTTTAATTGCTTTTGTTTTATACCTTTTCAAAACTTGACAGTTAGATATGAATACATTTTTTTGCATGGCCTTTGTAGTTTAACACTGCAGATAAAGAGAAAGAGATGAAACAATAGAATGAAAAGCAGTGTTTGGTGAATTCTATGGATTACTTAGAACCATTTATAGACCCATCAATTTAACTATCCTAATTAGGCTGCAATTAGTTTCACCTGTGAAAAGCAGATCACACACTAATCACTCACACTATCAACACAAAAAACACTACTAACTGGGAGAATACTGAGTAAGATTGCTGGATGATTAATTAAAAAACACTAAAATAAAAGACAATAGTAACATATTTACAATTATTTGCACACTTTTCCTTCACTGTATTTATTGAAAAACAGCTTGCTAATTCAAAGTGTCACACTTGGTGAACAAACAACAATTACATTCTGGTGGAGATATCTCTTGAAACATTGACGAGGGCAGGACACATGCTTTGTCCCTTGTCAGTGGTATGGCTCTCCTATATCAGGGAGCTGTACAGTCATACTAAATGTGTCTGGGTCCTGAACACCACTTAATAACAGTCTGGTCTTCCTGAATACAGCTCAGAGAAGTTCTTGGTCAGTCCCTGTTTTCTTTAGGCAGATCATTTTCTGAATGGTGTGGAAGAGTGACATCTATGGTATTTGAATTTTCCCAATGGCAGACATTCATTAAAATGTTCTCTTTGCGTTGGTGTGGCCTACAGAATAAGACCCAGGCCTTGCATCTCTGTGAAGAAGCACCTAATGCTCAGTTGGATTTACATGAGCTCCTGTGTTTAAAGGAGGACACCTGGAATGGAAGAGGAGTGTTGGAGGCATTCCACGTATACTGTAGGAAAATGTTTCACTTTACAGTCAAACAGCAGCAACTATGCTAGTATAGTAATCACAATACCTATTTTCTCATGATGATGATGAAAACAGGAAGTCACATAGACAGATTCCTCTGTAACATTGCACAGGTAGTTGATCCGAGAGCCAATTCCTGTCTAACATCAGTACCTTACATAAATGGGACCTTTGTCCAGTTGGGATTCAAGGTGATATCCTAGGATTTGCATTAGCTCAGATGAGCACATCAGGTGAGCACATCCCATGATGCCAACTCACTCTTCCAGCCAGAGCCCGTGGATAGGTTGTTCAGAGGCATGCTTTAAACAGAGGGAATTCTTATCGACTTTTCCAATGGAGCGTGATGGCGCTTGTTTATGCCTCATTTGTCTTTATGGACAGCCCCTGATGTGTCCGTGGTGACCTCAGCTTGATCTTTCTGGTCTAAGACTTGTTCAGTATTTACACTACAGTAATTACTGACTTCAGAGACTGTTCAGTTTTGTGCTCTGTAGAATATTTCTCAACTATCACATCATATTAAAAACCATCAATATGCTCTTACACTGTATGTTATTTTTGATCAACACTGATATACGCTTCCAGAAGTAGGAGGAAATGCACTCATTTAAAGTTCTGCCAACAAATTCTGTGCAGGACCGTCTTGTGGCTCATAGCAAACATAGACAGGGATCCATTCATGAAGAGATTTACACCTGATATAGTATTGTGATGTTTTGTCTCAAATTTGTCCAGATTCTGCACTATAAAATGCTAAGATCAGTCTACTTTTTAGCACCTTGGAAAACATCAGTACCTTGGACAGCACCCATATACTCCTGCCATGTTGTCACTAATGCATTTGTAGCAGACAGCCACATAGAACGCTGACCTTACATGATTAGTCAAGACACTTAGAAACCAGACCTTGTGGTCTATTTAATTTCAAAACAGATGATTTAGGAAGGGAAATTAAATCGACTGGCCCTTCATCATTCTTGATTCTTGAGAATTTCAATTTGTGCGCTGGATCGACTGCACTGAAAAGGATTTGGCTGCCGAGCACCCTGACACACATGCACTCAATCTTTCTCTCTCTTGTGTAAACTGTTCTTCATCATGTATGTATATGGGAACACAGTGACAGACCAGAGCATAAATAAGTAAACACTGAATGAAAATAAGGTAATGGAATTGTAGAACACCTGTGTACATCTGTACAGTAGGCTCAACAATGCTCCCTTGGCACACTGCATTGCTCTCACAACATTCCCCTTCTATTGCTGATGCATTAATGGCTTCCAACCTGGTGCCTAATGCACAGGAAACAATCAGCAGCCACCCCCACTCAGCGGCTGCTCTCATGAGCTGCCCGAAACTGTCTGCTTCCCATCTGGCCGACTGTACCCATATGTGTTTTGCGAAATGTAGTGCACTATATAGGGTTAGGATGCTATTTGTAACTCCTTCACAGAATGGCCTGGCCATAACTGACTCATCACTCCAGGGAATCTAGAATCCGAGACTGGTTTGATCAATCGATGGGTGTCCATTCAACATGAACGACGGTTAGGATAGCAAGAGAATTGGAGTGGAGAGAAAAGGAAGTGTTTTGAGTCTTCGTCCACTTTCCGTCTGAGTTATTCTTGGTCTCGTTACACGTTTAACAACTGTCAATCTCTAGTTATTTTTGTAAATCAAACCGAATTGCTGTTGCATACTCAGACAGCTATAGTAGCTTCAGACAACCAACACGGAGAGGTGCCTAGGTTTGGTGGGATTTCCTTGGACGTGTCCTCTATGTAAATGTGTGGGCTTACGTCTACCTCAGTGAACGTATGTGCATTACATACGACGGATGCTGCGTAGTTACCTGCACGATTAGTTTGTGGTTTGAATTTTGAAGCACAGCCATGGCGCCAAAGTAGTTTGAGGGAACATCAACTTAATTGTTGCTATGCTATTGCTGCTATGGATCAAATGCCTGTCACTGCAAATGTACAGCAACAATCCGCACTGTTGTTACATTGCTTTTTTCTGGCAGTGTTTGAAAAATGCTAGAGTAAACAAGCTAGTGAAGGTATTGACAGAGCTGTTAAGGCCTGCTCAGGCCTTGCAGAATGGAAGATGTATTTTGTGTTGCAGGACAGGAGGCACTTTGAAGAATTGAGCGGCTGATCTGATAAGGAAGGCAATGTCTGCCGGAATTTTCTGGCACAAACCCATATTCTACCTGGACAGACTTGACTATGTCTCTTCCTGTGTCTCATTCTCTCTCTTACTGTTTATCGTCCTCTCTCTGTTTTACTGTTTATTGTCCTCTCTCAATTCTGTCTCTCTCTGTCTCTCTTAATTTCAATTTTATTTCAACTTAAAGGGCTTTATTGGCATGGAATACAGTTGTTTACATTACCAAAGCAAGTGGAAAATAAGCAGAGAAAGAACATTAATAATAATACAATAATTTTAAAGGAAACCAAAAAACAATAAAAAAAGTTTAACATTTTATACCGACAATATTGGAAACAACTTTAAAAGTGTAAGGCACTTTCAGTGTCAAATTTACATTGATGTGAGGATACAAATAGTTACCTCGTATAGATGAATATATGTGTATGTTATGGTCCTAATGATTTCTGTGCTAGCCTGGTTGTCCTTTTTTCATGGCAATGTGTCACAAATTGTGCTGATGTGATTGCAAAATGTGGAAATTCACCTAACAAATATGAAAGCCTCTCTATGTTTGATTTTGTTTCAAATGTCATGTTTGTAGGATATGAGCCAGGTGTACTTGTATTGACCTTTCTCAAAACCAAGACCATGCTCACTGAGTCAGTACATAGTCAAGGTTTTTCTTAAGTTTGGGCCTGATACAGTGGTCAGGTATTCTGTCAATGTGTAGTGTCTGTTTAGTGCAAGGTACACTGTAAAACCCAATAAGTTTATTAAACTCAAAATAATTGTTGAAACTGATTACATCAAAATCTAAGTTAATAAAGCATTTTTGCTTAGCAGCTTAAAAAAATGTAGTTAGTTTTACTTAAAGGTGCTATATGTAATACATGTACTGTAATAAATCAAAAAATGATGCCAATGCCTCATCAGATATTAAGGAAACATGTTAAGCTGAAATACTATATTTTCTGAAAACAATGCTAATATCAGTATTTTTTCTTTTGGAAAAGTACGTTCCGGGACGGAATTTATGTTTATGTTTTGGCCTGTGTGTTATCAACTGCCCATTTTGACAGCACGAATGGATTGCCAAACATACCTGTAAAAACGCAACCCAGCGCGCTACAGCCATGGAAGCAGCAAACAAACGAGATCATAGAGATTCCACACAACCTAAAAAAACTCTGCATGTTTCTAAAAGGTTCCATGACCATAGACGTAGTAAAACACGGTTCGCTTGTCATGATTGCGCTGATCTTGTTCGTCAGGTTAGTTTCGATTCTGGGGAGGAGGTGGCGGAGGGATACAACTCAGGTATTTTGAATTTGAACTGTAGTACCCATTTTTTTAACGCTGGCTGTCCGTTTTACATATAGCACCTTTAAAGATTTTGATGCAATCGGTTTACTTACAATTTACTTTGGTTTTACAGTGTAGCATTCTAAGTTGCTTTGTTTTCTGCTAGATTCCTTCCAATGTGTGAGGTTTTTTTGTAATCTCCTAATTTGGTTGGGTCTGACACTGTTGCCTTCCTGGGGCTCTTTGGGGTCTGTTCCTCTCTGTCTTTCTTTATTCTCTCTCTCTCTCTCTCTCTCTCTCTCTCTCTCTCTCTCTCACTCTCACTCTCACTCTCACTCTCACTCTCACTCTCACTTTCACTCTCACTCTCTCTGTTTATGGTACTTTCTCTATCTCACTATGTTTTACTGTTTATTGTCCTCTAGCTTTTTTTGGGTCAGAGGCCCTCTGACAGTGTGACAGATGCTAAGATCTTTGTTGTGTGTGTGTGTGTTCATTTACGTTTGATTGCATGTGTGCATGCTTGTTTGTGTGTATACATGAATATATACACGTGTGTTGTTGGGCGTGTACAAGCTGGGGGAGTATGGAGGTGTCTGGTCAGGCTCCACAAGGCCAATTACAAGGATGCGCCTCGCGTTTGCAATATAAATGTAAATCAGCCTTTTTACTCATATACAGAGACTCTGGGAAAAGGAGGGAAAGGTGGGCGGGGAAACACTGGGTGAAGTGCCTCACCTTCAGATAATGATGTGCTTTTTCGTGCCATTACCATGCATCCCTGACAAAGGCTTTGTAGCTGCGCTGGCGCTGCCATAAAAATAGCATTAAAGCATTACTAGTTTAGCTAGCCCCCCTTTGGCCTGTAGTTTTGGGCTTTGTTGTCAATTTAACAATGCTAGCTAGCTAATTGGATATTTAGGTCACTGGCTTTTTGAGTAACCTGTGTCCTGAAGAGGCTCAATTGAGTTTTTTTTCTTTCTGATCATTAGCCCTTGGTGTTTGTCTGTGATCTGACGCCTGTGGCACCAGCAATCCATGTGAGATATGCTCGATTAATTCAGCCTCATTATTTCTACCGGTAAACTGAAAGTTGGTCTGGCGGTTGAGTTTTGATGCCATGTTTTTGATGGGATCTTATAATCATTGTTCTTGCCATGCTTTCTTTGAACTCTGCCACACTAATAAAAGGCCCCTAATAAAGGCCTTTTCAAATTTAAAAGTTTTTTTTATTTTTTAAATCTTATTTAAATCTTTGGAAATATTCTTTGGGAATTTTCCGTCATTGCTAGCTACAACAATGACCTTTATACATTATATCATTAGCTAGTTTAAAGGGATAGCTTAATGTGACTGTACAGTAGTGTCACACATTTTGATAGAAGGTTAACAAGGTTTTAGCTCTACACTGATGTTGAAGTCTCTCTAGTTAACTTTTTAATTAATTGGATCTCTAATCTTGAAATAATAAATAAAATTAATGCATGCCTTCTCAAATTCATTGATTGAAAAATATACAGTTTAGTTACATTGTACACCTAAACCTGCACATATATTTATTTGACCAGGGAAGTTCATTTTGGTATGCATGCTTGGTGAAAACGCCGCAATTGTGTCTTGTATTCAGAGATGACATCTAACGCAAATCTCTCAGCCGCACTAAACTCATCCATCTGCCACTTCTGCTTGGCTTCATCCCAGAAGCTAAACACCCCACCATCAGCTTACCAACACTCATCTGCCAAGTGAAATTGCAGCTTACACCCCAAGGACCTTTGTTTTGAAAATTAATGACCCGGCCCATAGCATTAGGTTAAAGCTACGACTTGGTTAAAATCCGGTCAGAACCTTTCCATCAATGTTGCTGAAAATGGAGAACCGGCTGTGGAGGAAGGAATTGATGAACAACAAAGCCGTTGGAGAAGACTGTAGTTTATTGTAGCCTTATCTAAAGTGATAATGGCACCGCAGAGAGTCTGGTCATAAGTGATGAGTGGGAGGTAACCTTATAAAAGACCTAACGTCAGATCAGATAGCTGCCAGAAAGGGCCAGGGAGTGTACATTCAATATTTCTCTCAGGCTGCCTTGGGAGGAAACGTTGGCGCGAGGCCGGGCGGATGAGCAGTGGTTTTTCAAGGGGTGTGGGAGTGGTGGGTGGTGGAGGTGGGGGTTCTGTTTTGTCAAATGATCCTGTCTGTCTGCCTGTCAGTTGAGGAGAGATGCTTGGATGCCGATGGGTCGGAGGGACAGGTGAGACGGCTGAACCAAAAATGAACAGGGATCTCCAAGTGAGCTATGGCAGCTAGTGTAGCCATACAACACTCCTCCTTCCCCCCCGTTTGAGGCACAGAGCACTTTGTCTGTCTGAGGAGGGAGGCAGCAGTCAACTGTTTAGCCTGGATAACAGTGTGAATCCATTGGACACTTTTTCACAGAGATTAAACTGACACATCCAGAAACTGCAATTGGGTCTTTAAATACGTATTTTAGGGACGATGTGGTTAGAAGTGGGGCTCACGGCTGTGAACGATAAAATCGCCCATTTCTAACCACCTTGACCCAAAAAGACGTATTTCAAGACAGAACCGCACCAATGAAACACACAGCAAGAGTTCTGTCTATCTATCACAAAATGTAACAATGAGTCCAGAAAGCATTTCCAATCAGCCATTCAGTAAGTAAGGATGAAGAATAATGGTTACTGCTTGTGCTGTATGACAATAATGAACAATGTCACTAGTGGATATTTGCCAAAACGATGTTTATCTCTGAAAAACACAAGGTATCTTGGTACAATACATTTATATTGGTTTTAAATGGTTAGACCGTTAAGAAAGTATAAAAACAAATCTACAAATCACATTCGTAATGAGAGACAAATGTTAAATAGAGTTGGTTGCCATGGCTCCACTCTCTGTGGCCTACAGTGGCCCCAGCCATCACACGGGTTTTACAGGACAGACATAAAATATAATTACACAATATACGCACCTACACAAAGGAGTCTCTTAACAGAATTTCAAACCTCTTTCTGGAAACAATGCAAAGTGAATTTAGCATTAGGTTTAGTGCTTTGTCCGCCCAACATATTTAAGAATGCAACATTTAACAACTGTCTGTTAAATACATTTGACAGACACATGACAGCAAAACCACTGGGGGTGGAAGCTGGAGTGCAACCCTTGTGAAAGTTGAACGAAGCCTGAGAAACTCTGTACCCTAGGTCGTCAGTTCCCACATTTTCCAAAAAGAGTGAACCCATAGTCATACTTTATTTTCCCAATTTTTTTTATTATTTCTATTCCAGTTCTTTTTTCGGACTACCGGTGTGTCTCGTCTTGATGAATTGCCACCTCAGTGGCAGTTGAACAGTGTTCCCAGTCAATAAATAATATCTGCATACATATTCAAGAGGATTTCACCATATCACTATCTTGCAAGTTTCTCAGTTCTCTACTACACATTTCATTCGCTCCCCTCAGCGATGTCATTGTAGGATATGTCACAGGTTATTATAATAGGGCCACAAGTGAATCCCTACTGGATCGTCCTTGGCTATTAGCCGAGATATTGTATAATTTGAAGGCCTACCACTTTGTGTCTCCTTCATTTAAATTCACATACCTACCCCGTTTTTCATTCATCCACTCTCTGCTACTGGTCAAGTGCATTCCGCTTCCAGGCAAATTTGAACATGCTACAGTACACTCCCACCCACAGACTAGCATCCAGCCCTGCTGTTTGTGATGTTATGCGGCTCCTGCGTGAGGTCTCCTCTTAAATTCATTCAATGGTCGTGGACCAGCGAGCCGCGGACAACCCCGGCAGTCTCAGCCAGGTTTGGGCCTCTCTTTATGGGCACTGCGGGGTTCCTCCACTGCCAGTTACTAATGGCACCAACCCAGAGCAGCAGGACTGTGTTGTCAGGGAGGGAGAGCACAGCAGAAAGCAATGGGAGTGGGGAGGAAGTTCTGGCTGGCTAAGAAGTGCTGTGCTGGTGACGAAATGGAAGTGGCTGCCTGCTGTGCCAAAAAGGCCTAATGAAAATTAGCACCACCAGGGAGGAAGCTTGAAGGAGTGGGTGTAAGGAAGTGAGGGAGAGAGAGAGAAGGAATGAGAAGATGAAAAGCAAAATGAGCAGCAATGCCACTTTGCAATACATAATCCCTTTTGAATTTCCATCACGAACGTGATAGAGTGATGGATAATTTGAGCAACCCTAAATTCTTCACAGTCATAACAACTCAGTGTGTACACTGAAATCTGTGTGTCAAGAATGACTTTCATGGTGAGTGACCAGTATATTTTGTGAAATGGGTTTGTGGTAATGTGTGGAAAAGTAGGTGCAGGCGTTGTTGATGAGTTTGGGTTGAGAAAGGCCTTTTATGTTTGGGTAGAGCGGGGTCTTTCTCAAAGGGGATCCTTTGAGCCTGGTGACATTCTCATATCGGCCTGTCAAATGGACCTAAGGGAGCTAACACCATCTTTTAGAACAGCTGCTGTCTTTACACTGTGTGTCCAGAGGCTTGTACTGATTCGTCTAAGGCTGCAAAAAGAGATATAGAGCTGTAACAGAGACATTTCTGTACTTTTTCCCTTTTTCCTGTGTGGCAACAACAACAACATGGTGACATTCAAGTAGCAATATGAGAGGCAAACGGTGGGTATTGATGTGTTTCTCAATGTTTCCCATTATAGGTGACATGCTGGAGAAAAGAGACACTCCGGTTTGTTGGAGTGTACTGGGACTTTAGGGAAACCAACAATGAAAATGCTGTATTGCGAAAGGTGCCACATCGAGTTTGTCATTTCAAGCTCTGGCTTGGAGAGAAGGGTTACTGAAGGAACACTGGTGGGGGGGAGTCTCTCAGGGCAAAGGAAGTCTGTCACTCTGATGAACTCATACGAAAGTATGGTGACCGGAGAAAGGAAACCAGCCTTCTTTAAATCTTTGTGAGGGGGATGAAAGATGAATAAACTCTGTGAATTGGGTCTTTAACCCTTCGGGATGGGCAACGAATTTGGAGCCACTTTATTTTTTGTCATTGGAATTGCTTTGATAGCTGTGCCATAATAGGTGGGCTGCCATTGTTCCAAAAAGGACCTTTGTTGCGATGGCTACACAAGACCTCCACTACCTAGAAACAGATAATTATTGGAATTTCTCACAAACTAATGTTCTTTATTTAGTCTGTGTTCATCCACTTTTTACTTTTCATTCTGTTTTCTCTCTTTGCCTCCCCCTTCTTGTATGTTTTTTTGGGTCCTCTCACTGCCCTCCTGGGAGCGCAGAGCTTGTCAGGCTGCGTAAAGCTCAAAAAGCCTTGACATGACAGAGCCGTTTTGACTTGTGGGGTCTTTGAAAATCATTGACAGACGCTTCCAGTGTCACATGTCACTCAGGCTTCCCGGGGCCTCAGACAGTTAATGGGTGAAAAATCTTTAGCTCAAGTGGAAACAAAATGAGAGCCAACTGAGGAGTAAATCAGCATCTCCAGTGCAATATGGCCGACCTCTGCTTCCTCTTTTATCATCAACCCCTTCTGGGACACTGTAACATATTGCTGGGCGGTGTATTTCACAGATTGAACTGGAGTAAGAAGGAGGCCTTCATTAACATTGTTCTGTCAGTACAAGTGCACTGGCTCCTTCGCCGGCCATCTCGGTAGGCTCCTGCCCAACAGCTAACTGCGCCTGGAGGATGGCAATACAAATATTACGTTGGGTGATCCACACATACTGGGTGTCTGCATGTGTGTGTGTGCAAGTACTGTATGTGTGAGCTTGCCTGTGTGAGCATTTGTATGCTAGTTTGATATTGAAGTGTGTTTCAGCGTGTGTTAGTTCGCATGAACAACAAACAGCAGCTTCACGGGCGTGTAAGCACGAATTGGCTTATGACAGTACGTATGAGCTTTTGATTGCAGAGCCCTGGACTCCTCCAGTGGTTGAACATTTTACAAAAAACTGAAGAGTTAAATGAAAGATCCAACATTTTTCCCTAAACCTTGACATCACGGTTAGATCAAAGGATTAATTCCGTATGGTTAATGAAAGAGCTATGTTTTGCGATATCGCTGAACAAAGATTCGATAGTTGTTTTAAAATGACTGCCTTGCCCTAGATGTGAACATGCATTTCTCAGAGCATGAGTTAGCAGTATACAGTAGGAAAAGTGCTTATTATTGCCTCTAGTGACAATTTCTAATTTCTTGGGGGCCTGGACAACTTTGAATAATGCCTTGGGTCTTGCTTGACAACTACCCTGAAGTGACTTCCTTTCACTTGACATGACGTCCTTGATAGCTAGAACATGTACATTGCCTATAGAAAATCCTCACACTCTGTCAAAATCCTTACCTTTCGTCACATTACACATTGGAAATTTTAATAAATCGAATCAAACTTTTACCAGTTGTATTTACGCATAAGCCTCGACACCAAAGTTAAAACAACATTTACAAAACTTCTGAACAATTATTAACATTGTATTAGTGAAATACCTGATTTGGATAAGTGAACAGCCCCTTAGAGTAACCATTATAAACTTGCTCAGGTACAACCAGATCACACACCATGATAATTATGTGGGTGCAAAGGTTTTTATGGTCAGATGAGACCAAATTTGGATTGAACTGCAAACACCTAACGAACTAAGACTAATGTTAAACCTCATGACTTTTAGCCCTTCTCTGTTTTTTGTTTTGTTATGGAGTCAACGTCTATAATTCTTAACACATGACCCAAATAAATGTTAGGCAATGTTAAAGAGGTGAAAATAAACTTGTTCAACGTCCATTGCCGACGCTATTACTACAGACCTGAAATCAGTTTACCCAGTTTCAACAATAGAACATTAGTTCCGAAAGAGGCCTATTATATATTTATGTTCTCTATTCCTTTTCTGTGGGGGCATCTTCAACAACTTGTGTGTGTTTCCTTTTTACGTCCTGGTTGTGCTCCCGTGATAAGCAAGTGACGTTTGACAGTGTACAGACCACTCTTTTGTTACCAGTTGGCCTGAAATACTCCCAATACTTTGAAGCTTTTATGTCTAGTGCTAATTCTCGGACTTGATTCGGAGGACTCACCTGCCTCCTCCATTTTTCATATCAAAGTAGTGAAGAGGGGGAAAAAACAGGATAGCAGATTAACTAGCAGGGCGCGCACAGACTGGTGTGGATGTGAATTACAGTGAGCCATTTGAGACGGGCGACCAAAATAAATAGGCGCTCCATAGTATAACAACACATCAACTTAAACAAATTGCCGTCGACTAATTTTCATGGTCGATTACCTCGGCTAAGTCGACTAATCGCTGCAGCACTACTTTATTCCTAGCATATGATATCTGTGAGGAACGGACAATTTGTTTATTAGTAAATTACAACTTGTCTTTAAGTTCATCTTTGGAGTACCTGATATTGAGATCTAAACCTTCACTTTGATACCTCAAAATTGTCCTGGTCCATTTCCACTGAGATGTATGATGGGTTCTGTTTTACATTGTAATTATTGCACAATTAACACCACATGAATATTTAGATAACCAATCTAACAGTGAAACCCTGCAGATGCCCCGCCCCATTGGAATCGGTTTGATAGCTGTGCCATAATAGGTGGGCTGCCATTGTTCCGATAATAACCTTTTTTGTGATGGCTACACAAGAACTCCACTACCTAGAAACAGACAAAACCTCATTATTGGAATTTCTCACAAACAAATGTGCTTTATTTACTCTGATGACAGAGATGGATGACATTCAACGCTAGATGGTATGAAGCTGCTGATGATATTAAACTAAATTGATCCGTTTTATAGTTTTCCAGTTGTTTCCTTTAAAAGTGATGAGTTATAACGCTTGCTGAATGAATACATAGTGGGCGAGTTTTCCTTGAACTTTGTTTCCTACAACCTGCAATATAGTACATTTCACTGGCCAATACACTAGCATCACTGAGATCTCAGTTAAAGTAATGGTTGCACAAAATGACAAATAGATCTTAGAAAACCTTGTAAACAGTGCCCTTGTTATGCTTTATTAAACTTAAATACAACTGCTTTAACAAATACCTCCTTGCCACACATTTCAAGCCTTGCCAAACATTCCCCAGTTGCTCTAATGCAGGGATTGAACACAGGATTTTGTGTAGGCTGGTTACTTGTGTTGTGTACAGTAGATGGCTTGAGCGTGCAGCTAAATATCTGCAGGTTCTCCATTACCCAGTTGTGAGTTTGTTTGGTTGTTTGTTTGTTTGGCAGGTTTTGGCTCTGTGGAGGTGGTGTTGACTGAGACGGTTGATGTGGGGACAGAGGACCTCTCTCTGTTGTTTCTCCTCTGCATGGCTTCATCGTTGGCGGCAGCCCTTGTTGATGTCAGGAAGCGTTCTGACACATAAAAGACACCTCCATTATCATGTTCTGTTTTTTTCCCCTGCTGCTGCTAAACAGCCGTGGAGTGAGGGACACTTGGTGTTATGTCGCAACCCTGTCAGCTCTCCCCTCTCTCGCTTGTCCCCAGTGCTGCATGGCTTCTGCGCAAGTACTGTTTCCACTCATTGGCAGGCTGGACACACTGTCATTGTCAAGGTAACAATGCTGTCACTGCTTCCAAGTTTTGGAAGTGACAAACGACGGTTGGTGTTGAAGCCCACTGTCTCCCTGCCGCTCAACCCATCAAGATCAAACAGCACGGAGCGACGTCTGTGTCACCTCTGGAGCTCTGCTGGGGTTGCCAGCAAAGAGCGGCTGTGAACTTTGATCTTATTGGCAAAATAGAACATGAACAAGATGACAAGATAACTGACAAATGGGAGTTGCATACAAAAGAGAGTGAAGCGGCTGAGAAGAAACAACATAATCACGTTTGCAAGTTTTATCCTCTTCTATATTTCTGGGAATTCAGTGAATTTACAGTACTAATGGAAATCAAAGCTTCAGACAAAGCCATACATCTAAATAATAACAGTCAGAGCACCTGTAACCATGAAATTATATGTTATAGCTTTCTTTACATGTACATTTTAGTCATTTAGAAGACAATAATATCCAGAGCAACTTAGCGCGTGCATACAGGTCTGACTCATTGTAAATACTATGATTATTTGCACATAATATGTTTATATTATATACTACAACATTCAATGTTGTAGTATAATATTCTGAATCCACATGCATGTATGATAAAAGTTGTAAGTTCCTATTTTCTCTAAAACATGTTTAGGTGCAACGCATTCTCATGGTGAGACGTGGATAACCTTACGTTATGGAAATTTTGCCGCATTAAGTAGCCATTCAAATGTGATATTTTGTACCTCCCTGTTGGTTCTCTGAATTGTTCTCTGATGAGAAAGTTTATGCTATCAAATTGATTAATATTCCCTCTTAAATATGATAAGCTGTCGCAAACCCAAAATAATGTTCGGTGCACTAATTGTCTGTCTACATATCCAGGTCACAATCATTCATGTTACAACCCTGAAGAAGGCAAGTTAATGCCAACACCCAGTCTTTTATTTTGTAAATCATTTGGAGCAGAAACCTGGAGTGCCTTTCTTTTCGATCTATGTTCGTTCTGGTCATTTTTAAACTACTATACAGGACTCTATTGTCTTTCCCAGGAATGTTAACATACATTTTACCCATCAGAGCACCCACAACTCACTAAATATTTTGGTTTGTCTAGATGGAGGTTAATATCTCATGAATTCGTCAGTTTGGGATTTGTTATGATATGAAACGGTCAAACCTTCAGACTGCTAGAAATGTAATCAAACTGCCTTTGTTCTGACTCTTTTTCCTTGCCCCCCTACATGAAATTAGGTCATATATGACACCTCTCTTTTCTGAGGGCTATAGGCTTTCAGCCCAGTTGGTCAGAATGCTTTATCTTGTGCAACCTTCTTTCTTCATTGCCAATGCTCAGAGTCATTCTTTAGTAACTTAAGCCTGTGCTTTGTATAATGTAATCAATCATTTTACAATGTAAAGTGAAGACACTTGAATATGATTCAATTATCAGTAATTGCTTGACTACATCACATCTTCTCGGAGTCAGAAAAATACATATGTAGGCTCTGGACATAGTCTTACATAGGTCACATGAAGTACATACATTATATCACCAACTGCAGGAAAGATAAAGTGAGAAATGGACTCCTCGTTATATTGTATAGGGATTCAATGTGTATGGCCAGTATGTTTGTATTGTAATGTTCTTATGGTTCATATGTGTTAAGTGGGGGTTATACTCCAGTGATAGGCACTGAGGTTAAGTTTTATGTTTCTGAATGTATGTGTGGCACCTTCCTTCTGTTCACCTAGAGATAGGTTAAATATATATTTATTTTCTGCATCCACGCCGCGGTAAGAGGGTGTGTAGTTATATATATGTATATTACCGTTGTGCTGCTCACAATTCGTGTCGCCTGCAACTACTCTGTATTCACCTGTATTCACCTGTATTCACATGTTCCCTGGATTGTCTTCATTAAAACCTACAAGTCTTTCAGAAACCTGCCTGGGTCTTCCTCTCTCTCCGTACACCCCACGGTAAACTGTGACACCCACATTTCTTCTTGAGGTAAATTCAAAACTGGTTTCTTGTTCTGCAATAAGTCATCCTTCACCCACACTGCCACGTTTACCCTTGTAAAAATGACCATCCTGCCAATCCTTGGAAATGTAGTATACAGGCTTGCCACTAAAAAGCTCCTTTACAAAATAGATGGGTCACCAATGCTCTCTTCATCAACACTCACCACTAACCTTTACACTCTGTTTAACTGCCGCTTGCTACAAAGAAGACACCGGGCTAACTGGTCCCACCTCCAACTCAGCTCAGTCCTTAACATCTAATATTTCAACAGTAACCTGTGTTCTGGTCGATATTTCTCACTCCTTAAACCGGCATTCATCATTCATTTCAGGTTGCTCACTACATTATTTATGATGTGCTGTTTTCTGTTCTTGCAATTGTATGTAAGATATTATTGGAAATTAGAATCCAATCTAATCTCTTTTACCTGATTTTATAATGCTAAAAACAATAAATAAATAAAATCCCAGAAATGTGAAATGTTATGTTTTTATTCATAGATGTTTGTATTGTAAATACAAAAATATATGTATTGGTTTTGGGGATGGAGACAAAGATTTAATGCTAATATCCCCTGCTGTAGATTGAGATTCAGTCTTTGACCGTTCCTTTCACACTGAACATCCTACATCTCTTTAGACACTTTAATTCAATAACTGTCAGAATAAAGCAACAACAGATATACACAATACAATAATTATCTTCATTGTTAAATATAAGTTAAGTCTATTACTTTAATTACATTTAAACACACACTGTATACAAAGTGTAAAGCACTTTAAATGTGTAGTCAGTAATTGTTATTTCTTATATTAATTAAAAGTACACTTGGAGCTATTTTAATGTAGAAACAAGGATTGTGTTTTTAATGAAACCTTGTAAGTAATCAAGTGTATTATTTCAGCGTCTATAATGAGTTTCAAACTAATTTCTGTGTCTATGAACTCTAAATCTGATCCTTTTTTTAACTAATTTGAGACTTTGATAAGTTTTAACTTCACAAATTATTCTTATAAAGTAGTCAGCTTTAGTCAGCCAATTCAAAGCTGTTTTGTAGTGAATAATCTTTTCATAACCCGATGCAAGCCTCACTTTAATTGTGGAGTATCAAAATCCTTAGACATATTAGAATTATTATTTATTTATTTATTATGGGGGGTGTAATCGCAGATAGGACACTGTGGTATTAAAGCATAAATCCATCAGTTAGCTTCTATACTTACTGTTTTTGATACAATGTTGTAAATTTGTAATTTGTGAAAAAAATAATAATCCTTATCGGATTATATTTTATTTGAAATACAACATTTTATTAATATCTGTTAAGTCAACCAACTTTGAGGCACTTGAAGTTATTTTGCTAAGCCATAAAGAACTTATAGATATAGATATTTTTCTGAAAAAACTCTTTTCTCATGGCAATATGTGGGTAACCGTACATAATGGAAATGTTGCCGCATTACGTAGACAGACTTATGGATATGGCCATTCAAATGTGTACTTTCGTGAGTGATGTCATTCCGTATATGTTCCATGTTGAAGTATAATTATTATTACTGTTTTTCCCCTCGCTGCAGTATTATTTTATAAACAGTGTTTTGTCATTATTCATTATGTCATTAATCATTGTTTGATTTTAAATTATCTCACTCCTTCGACACCACCATGGAGAAACATGACAAATAGACCAATCGGTTACAATTTAAAGTATATGGGGAACGATTAGATCAGGCATAACATGTTAGTGAGGTTAAGGTTAGGGTAAGGTAAAGGTAACCTGACTTTTCTGCGTTTCATAAACGTCAGAGGCTTTACGTTTCCATGGCTTTGGAAATGTCCACATCAAATGAAAGTGATTGCACACAAATCTATTACAAATTTAATCAAGGACATAGGATTCTATTTGCCAAAATATATGGTTTTGAAGGTGCTATTTCAAGTCTCAGTTTTCAAAAAAAATGTTTTGTGATGTCTTTAATGATGCAATAAGCACATTGAAATAAAAGTTTTTGTTTCGACATCCCATTGTGTATTTGCAGATGAAACCTTTTAGCACCAAGTTTTGCACAAATAGAATAATTGTTTTTTTTCCTTTTTTTGTGTAAATGTTTTTCAGACACACCTCACGTTAGAGAGTATCGATGAATAGCATATTTTTTCAACATTTCTGATAGAACCTTATAGTGCAAATGGCAGGAATTGACCCACATAGATCATCTCTGAAAATAATCTGGTGTGAAAGTGCTTCAATCAGCCTCTGGCTAATGCATATATAGTCTGGGCATAGACACTACTAAAAGAGCATTGAAAAATGGGTGCCTTTGCACTGGCAGTCAAATTCTCCACTTTTTGTCACTCACTGGTATTTTGACCAATTACATCTAATCTTTTTCTTTTAGGAAAGGGAACCTCCCATGTCATTGTTCAAGCCTATAATCCCATCTAGAGTTCCACTGAAGTAGTTTAGCAGAGGCTTATCTAGAACGATTTACATTAGTGAGTGCATACAATTTCATTCTTTTTCATACACTGGCTCACAATTTAATGGGAATTGAAACTACATACCTGGCACCATACTCTGACTGAGTGAGCTACAATGATCCACCTAAACATCAGAGGTGATGACAAGAAAAAGTCTGCATCATGTAGTCATATGCTACAATAATAGCAGTACACTTGATGTGTTTGTTGAAAAAAATCCAAGCTGAATTGTCTGCTCAGCTTCTAAGCCCCTCTTCAGTGTTTAAGGTTCCTAAGGCTTTATTCATAAAAAAAATGGTAGGTTCACATAGGAATCTGCACCAACAAGAACTCATAGGCTCTATTGCTAATCTCATTGCTTGCAGTTGACTATGTTCCTCATTTAATTTGCAATTTCCTGTACTGAGGTTACTCTGATAAGGTACTGCAGGTAATCATTTGAAGTGTTGTGTACTGAAGCTAGAACTCTTATCAGTTTTCCATTTTTCCACTCAGCTTTGCAATGTGTATTTGGCGGTATGTAAAATGCTATTGACATGAACATAATATTTACAAGAGTGTTTATTTATTGTGTACAAAGGAAGAATAGAAAACTCATCATGTTTTAAGGCACAACCTTCACTGGCAGTAGGTTTTATTCATATAGCTGTAGGTTCAATGGGACATGACAACACACACTAACACACACTATCCTGATTCCCTTTAATAGCTCACATTTAGAGATTTCACTCCGCAATCCCAGCCGTGGATGAGCCCAGCTTTCCTGGAAAAAAAAAAAGTCCAGCAAGCGTTGAAGATCAGTCACAATGCGAAGGAGGATAATTGTGCCAAAATCACAGCCATCTGGACTCAATCTCCACCCAGATCCCCATGCACAGCTTGCAATCCTTCCCCAAAAATCTGTAAATCCTCCCAATCTGCCACGCTCAGTATATGGCACCTTTAATCCTCCATGCCAACCCACCACTCCTGCAATCCCTCTATCCTCTATAGCTTCACACACTGACCATATGAATCCATAGAAAACCCAGAGAACACCGCCTACGCAGCAGGGACAACTAAAGGCATCAAGGTTTTTCCTGTAGCCAGCCAACTTCTTTCTTTGTTTTCATTTAATCGGAAAGAAACATGAAAAGAATACAGATTGTTCGTGGTGGAGAGTGAGCAGCAAAGGAGAGAGGTAAACAAATAATATTGTCAGCTGCATCGGAAAGAGGCTGGCGTTGAGTAAGTGTCTTCATCAGTGAAATCCCTTACAATAGACATTCATTGGAATTATGACAAGCTATAATGTCTAGATGAAACATTTCCAACCAAAATTCTCATTTTTGTTTTTATTGTAATGTAGTGATTAATCAAAATCAATAATAATAATGATACAATAATAAAACCTTTTGAAGAATTTGTCAAACCATGAAACCTAGACAACTAATTTTGCTGCTAAAAGACAACTTTTCCAGCCACAAAATGAGAACACAAGGCCCTGCTATTCATTCTGAATGTTGACCATTGGGAAATAAATTATGGAAGCTTTCAAAGTTTGGCCTTCTGGTCGCCACTCAAACAACCACCCTAACCTGCTGGCCCGGAAAATGGATCCAATGCCCAACTGGCACTGGACCTTGTGTAGCATAAAGAGAATAGTTGCCTGAATGGGTCTAAGTGCCAACCATAGAAATTAAATCTATAGAAGCCTTATCAAACTGTTTTGCTTGGTCATTCGATTAGTACACAAAAAAATGGCAACTGTCGTTAGTTGTCACGGTAACAACACGTGATTCGGTTTAATGCGGAAGTAGGCCACTAGATCTTTGCAATGGAATGGTACACGTAAAAATGGCCTCCGCTCTGACCATTCCGCTACATTTATTTGCATTGGTATGGCACTCCTATAGATTCCATTTCTATGGTGCCAACAGAAGACTAACAAACATACCAGAAACTGAAGAGTAAAATGCTATAGTAAAAATGACGACCACATTTGTAGAGTTATAGCCTTAAAATACATTTTAGATCAATCCGACACAGTCTGTAATGACAACCTTTGGAATGCTTTGTCTAAAGAATGTACAATATATTGGAAAAATATGAAGCTTCCCCATAGCACTCGTTTCATTTTGTACCCAATGCATGGACATTTTCAATTAATTTGGAGGGGTTTTACCTTTTTTTGGCCTTTTTAAACTATTTCATAACAATATTTTCCTTTGCTGGTGTCAAAGTATGAAGTACAACCGGCATGCTGTTGATGCAGTGGTGAGGAGCTGGGGAGGTTGGGGAGACACGCTCTGTCACAGGCCGGGAGCTGGAGACCGGGGGTATTTGATAAAGCCACAGTCACTTTGCAACTGCCATTTCCCCAGTGATGGAGGAGATGAAAGGCAAAGTTATGTTAATTATGCATCTGTCTCAAATGGATAACACACTGAGGAGATATGTCCTGATTAATTTTACAGATTATTCTTCACTTCTGCATGGGGATTCAAAATATATTATTTACTGATCTAGTTCTACTTTGGTGTCGCATTACGAATGTGTCACACTTTCGCTTTGATTATGGATTGATCAAGCCTGATGGATGTGCAGGATAGAGTATGTGCACAGTGGGGAACGTACCTCTGCCTCGCTATACGTTCTCTTGCAAATTGAAAATGTATGAAGCTGAGATAATGCGGATCAGTACACCACTGTAAAGGTACACTTTTAGGAGAAGGTCACTGCATGATATGATCAGTCCCTTTGATCATATCCACAAAAGTGTTCATGGGTTATGGTAAAATGTGTATAGAAGTGATCAAGATGTCACCAGGCACAGATATAATGGTTGTAAGTGCTATACTATGCCACCATTCATTCCTGTTACATGATTATTATTATCTAGAATAAACATAGGGTTATGCCTATATGTTCTTGCAACCTAAGATAACAACAACATTAAAACTCAAGACATAGATTTTGTGGTTGTCCTTAATGCTTATCAACGTGACCATTTCCTCTGTCTAATCCACTGGTTATTTTGTAGACATCAAATCAATTTTGGAAACATTTAAGGCACCTGGAAGACATTGGCTGTGTGCAGTTGTTTAACTTAATAGTTTAACTTAATTAACACTCAGTAGCTCACAAAACACACAGGTGTCAACATTAAGGAAATGCAGTCTCCATTTGGCTTCATTGACATAGCGGCTTGAGAAGTGCACTGACGGATTAAAGGGTGGCTACAGTTGGAAATTGAGCTCTGGATTGGATTATATGAGTATGTTGCTAAATAAATGTGAAAAGAATATAGAAACAGTGAATGTGTGTTGTAAATGTATTACTAAAGCAGTTTCAATGCTTTTCGTGAATTGAAATGTTTTAACCCCAGATAAACAACAGCACTCAATGATCTGAGGATAGGGTTCGCTGCTTATAAACAGTATGTTGTCCATTAGTACAGCCTCTCATCAAAATTAATCCATGCTGAGACTGAGCCGGTCTAATATGGGCAACAAACACTTGATCTTTTGGACAATCTGTCATGTTTCCTCATATTGCCCTCAAATGCTTCCTAAGAGTTTGTGGTTTCAGTTACCATTACAGCTTTCATTGTGGACTTCATAGCTTTCCATCAGTCTAGTCTGTCTTGTCAGAAGCCATATTTAAAATTTAGTAATATTATTTCTGGACTGATTTTTGCAACGTGTGTGTCAGCCAAAATAAAGGAAATTCTGTACCTTAGTAAATCAGGGAATGTAAATCGAAGCAAATGCTTCCACAGAGGTTTGGTTTCTTAATAATTCCTACTCAATTAAAATACAATGAAAATTATTAAGTGGCCCAGGTGATAATAAAGTGTAATTTATAGATTAATTCCTGGTGATAATAAGAGTAAATAAAAAATAAATAAAAAAGCATACTCTACATGAAGGTGCATTGTTGTTGAATGACAGTTAGTTACTTTACCTTTATTTTACCAGGCAAGTTGACTGAGACCAGCGTCTCATTTATAGCAATGGCCCGGTGAGAAGTGGGGGGAGGGAAGGGGATGAAAGAGCCAATTGGAAGCTGGGGATGTTTAGGTTTCCATGATGGTTTCAAGGCCAGACTGGAAATGTGTCCAGGACACCGAGGTTAACACCCCTACTTTTGCAAATAGTGCCATGGGACCATTTTGACCACAGAGAGTCAGGACACCCGTTTAACGTCCCATCAGAAAGATGGCACACACACAGGGCAGATGTCCCCATCACTACCCTGGGGCATTGGGAATGATCTTTAGACCAGAGGGAAGAGTGCCCCCTACTGGCCTTCCAACAGCATTTGTCTCCCATCCAAGGACTAACCAGGCCCAACCCTGCTTAGCTATAGAAGCAAACCAGCAGTGCAATACAGGGCTCTATGCTGCTGGCAGTACAACATATTAAATGGTTTATAATTCCACAGAATGTAGACCACTATTGTATCTTTACAATATTCAGGTGTATCAGCAGTTCGGGAGTCAGACTTGTAATCGGAAGGTTGCCAATTCAAGATTGAGCTAAATGTAGCGGGGACCCTTGAGCAAGGCACTTTACCTTTAAGTTGCTCCAGTGGATGTCCCAGTACTGTAAGTCACTCCATATATTTTTTCTGCTAAATGACTAAAATGTAAAATGTTCAGTGAGAAAAAACTTTTCAAGCACTATTGGGAGAATCCTATTGTTGTTTCTGCCTCATAAATACACTGTATAGCCAAAAAGTCAGCCCTAAATCTCACAAATTACGTTTTAAGGGAACTGAATTGTAAAACCCAATTATGTGGAATATAGTATGAACGTATGAGAGCGACAATTATGTAAAACATAAATGTATGAGAGGGACAATTATGTGAAATATGAATGTTTGAAGCACTGTCACTGATCATGACTGTAGTCAGTGTTAAATTGCATACATTTTTGCTAGGGTGGGGGTCAAGGATAATGGATGGTCATCTAGAGTATGTCCACAACTTTCACCTCTGTGTCTGCGAGTTCACATCCAGATGGAAACATTGTTTTGTTTTTCATTTTAGGGATTGTCAGGTGATTATCTGTTTTTCATGTTAACCTTAACCATTACCCTAACCATAACTCTGTTCCCTCAGTGACTGGCATGGAGCGGTATTAAACATACTGTACAGCGGGTGAAATAAGTATTGAACACGTCACCATTTGTCTCAGTAAATATATTTACAAAGGTGCTATTGACATGATTTAAAAAAAATTATTTACACATAACTTAATTTCCACAAAACTTATTTGTGTTGGTTTCTATGTATGAATGGGTACTTGGGTTGTTACCAACATCTGGTAAAAATGTCATGTTAGCACATTTGGAAATATATTTACTGAGACAAATGGTGACATGTTTAATACTTATTTCACCCGCTGTAAGTTGTGTGCATTTTGATCGTATTTAGTTCAGTAAGACACATATACAGAGTGTACGTTTGCCAATATGTATGTGCCTGGTTAATCTTTACTATGTTTACTGCATGTGTGTGGTTAATTACTATTGCATTTTTGTCTTCAGGAACTCTGTGATTAGGAACAAGGAATATAACAAATTGAAGAGACAAACGGCTACTAATGTTTTACAATATATTTTTGTTTGTTTCATATATATGTAATTTTTATAGTTTATTTTTATTCACAAATAGACCATTTTCATAAATATTTACCTATCACATTTGATTTTGTGGTCAATAGATTTGACTAGTCAGTTCAAATGATTTTTCATTCAGAATGCTTAAAAATAACCCAATAACTTTTCCTCTCCCAAAATTGTATTGTTTTTACAGTGCAAGTAAACCATCCTTAGTAAATGATTTCTTAAATTATTTGCACATAATCAGAATCAAATTCAAAGAAAGCAAATGTTGGAGCCAAATACATAGCTAGGTGACCACCTTGGATTTTTTCAATCCACCTTTGCAATTTCAAAATTTCACTCCTAAGTAGCTCTGAGAATTGCTCAGTCTTTTACACAGGCATCATAATGAAGCTGCAGATGCTTTAAGAATACCTTTTGACTTACAGATTTTCCATTTGCAAAATATATTACTGTGACGGGTGGAGGAACATATTCGACGGTAGAAACCAACGCTTTTTCGATTTCTTCAACAATGACCTAGAAAACAAGATGTGTGGGAAGAGACCAAAACTGGCATTACTTTGAAAGCCTTTGTCGTGGATTATTATGGATTGTATATCTGCCCACTTAATAATGGCATACCCCAAGAGTGTCCCCATTTTATGGGTTGAAGCCCACACACAACTTCAAAGAGACAAAATATAATACTTATATCCACTGCCTTCCACGTTTCATTTTCCTACAGCATCCAACAATGGTGGTACGATCAATTTCCCCTTGAAAAATGGCTGCTAACCTCATTTCCTCTTACTATAGGCATCTCATTCCTCTACTCTAGGGGGAGGTAAACCTCCTAGGCCTCTGTTATCTAGATTCATTGCTTTTCTCCATGTGTCATTGGTTCACTGGTTCAATCTAGGTTCTTTTATGTGGATGTAGGCTGCATATTTGAATGTCCGTCTTTCAACAAGACATTTGATTGTCCTAGTTTGTTCGTCTCTAATGGGGAGCCCTTTTCCTCATGTACTTCTCTGAGTGTCTCTGTGGAAACCAAGATTTGTCCCAGATTTCTCCTAATTTTCACTCTCTTATTATCTGGGTACATTTCTTGGGATACATTTTTAAGATTTTAATTTTCCACAAAGTATGGCAACAAAATTAATTAATTATTCATCATTGATGCAAAATGGTAAATGCTATGTTGGGATATAATTCAAGATGATTAGACAGGCATACACTGGGCAAAATTCTCTAAGCATCTTGCTTGATCTCAAATATTATCCTAAGTGCAATATATTATCACTGAATATTTATTCAAATAGAATTAAACAGTTTTAGACAAGATTACTTAAAAAGGTGTTTTTTTGGGATTTGTCTTTATAACAAAACCAGGCTTACGCCCTCATCTTCTCATAATCCAGATCTAATTTAACATGCTCTGTGTCACTTACAATCTAATAAAATGTCACCTCTCCATCTTCATTTGGTCTTGGTAGGGAATACAGTTTCAATAGGGAATATTTATGTCCTTCTCATAAAACAATCATACCATCCTGTGAGATCAAATTGACCTTGTATCTGCTAACTAATTTCTCACAAAATATAGAGAGCCCATTTGTTAATTACTCCATTTGGGGCAGATGCACTCTATGACTAAGCTGTTGTTGCCAATTAGGGAAGTGATTGTTTTGTGGTTCTGGGGCTTGATGATTAGTGAGCCTATCAGTGCGGAAGTGGAGGAGGTACAGTTGTGAAGGTCAGACTGAAAGAGACTCTGATGTAATAATATCTCCCAATCATTTCCTGTGAGACTACAGAGACTATATCTTGCTTTTCCTTCTCTTGATGCGTTCCTTCTGATTTACTCAGCTGCATGAAAAAATAAAATAAGTGGCTACTGTTCCGACAGGTTGATCGCTCTCCCAGACAGGCTCCTCACTGCTGCACTGATCTGTTTAAAGTTAGCACCTCCTGGAAAAGAAGGTACCGGTAGTTACAAAACATATATAACAATGTAGCTTGCAACCTCCTGCATGCCCCATCCTAGGTCACCCACAAAGGTCACTGCCATAGCTCTCAAAAGCTTTCTGTGAAACCTATGGACAACACTTTACGATAAGCGCTACAGGAATAAATCAACCTATTTCGCAGAAGAGCATTAAACATAATAGAGATGTGTTCAAATTAACAGTTGCATCCATAATCTACCAAACCCTTTGTAACGTGACAAAGGACTAATTGTTGTATTCAAATCTCTAGATTCGGTTTAATGTCTGTTCATCCAGGGAATTACAGTAGCTACGCTTTGCCATCATTTAGGCCTGACTTATTAGTCACAGGTGACAAAGTGAAGCGTTGAGTTTCTGCCCAATTACAAAACACTTGCTATTCTCTTGTCTTTGATCCTCCATCTGCTCTCAAAAACAGGTTTTCAAAGAGAATATTGCAGAAAGAAACCTTTTCATGAAAAAAAATGTCCATTAAAGAGAGAATTTGTATATGAAGGCAAGCAAGAGCACACACATACACACTCACTGATTATGTGGTAAGTATTAGGGTTCCACTGTCATATAACTAATGAATGTGGAACACAATGTTTTGTTAACTGATCTTCCTTTACAGGTGAGTTTGTTTTTTTCATCCTTTTGGAACAACCTATGAAGTATGTGTATATCTGTATTTCAATCAGTTAAAGACACATGACACATTTAACTGTTTTATTTTCCTCCAATTTTTTTTTACCTGCATCTATTTATTGCAATCATGGTACCCTGACACCCTACTAGTAAAATATTCAATCTAAAGCCAGACTGTTCTCATTGCAATATGTACAAAATTGTACGAAATCGTAAAATGTCCACATGTGACGTTTCCGAAGGCATGAAAACTTATGCCTTGTAGACTTACGAAACGTAAAAAAACAGTTTACTTAACCATACCCTAATGTTAACCTCACCTTACCCTAAACTTAACCTCACTAACCTAGCATTATTATTCCTGAACTAAACATTCCCCAAGTACTAAAAATTGTAAACGATTGGTCTATTCTTGGAAGTGTTCCGGTAGAATGGAGATTCAATACTTATAAAAACTCACATTTTGATTGGCCATATCGTAAGTCTGCCTACGTAATGCGTTGGAATTTCCATTACGTACGTTTACCCACATCTTGCCATGAGAATGCATTGCAAAAGTAATTGGCAACATTGATTGGGCATTTAGATGGGAGCTAGTGAATAAGTGTTCACCATAGGATAAATATTGAGATGCAGCCAACACGGACCGAAACATTTTTTTGTCTTTTCTGTCACTCCCACTGTAACAAACTAAACCAATCACTCACTCAAGGATTGCTAGCTACAAAGCTACAAAATTAAATAACCAAATATGTGTTCTCAATTCTAAATAGTTTAAATAAACCTGTTAATTTCTTGTGTGCCCTCTCAGTGGACCTGGCTATGTCTTTTACAATTAATTTAAAGTACATTGTATTCCTCAAAACATCTGTTCATATGTGCTGGAAAAATATAACGGTGAGTGAAATAAATGCGGTCATCAGTCATGCTAGCATCGGCCCTTCCGAGTAAAGCTTTTCCACAATTCTGTTCATTGCAGCAAACACTTTGGCATGAACAGACAATTACCACAAAGGCACTACCAATCCTTATTTGTTTCAACAAGATCATCAGCTAATACAGCTCACAAATACATGTACGGTTGTTTATCACAATGTAAAATCAAGTAAAAAAAAGTATAATTCTAGAAATCTCCATAAGCAGCCCTTCTCTTAGGCAGCAAAGTTGTTTAAATAATGGTGCCCAATCAGGAGGCCTTGTGGGCGGGAATTCAAACGCAGAATTAAATAAAAAATATCTACATTCATATAAAAGAAACCCATTTCATATTTTATATGTTTCAATACAATGGCAGATAGAAACAACACTGCAAGACATCCTAGTGCTAAAGGACAAACTTGAGATACAATTTCCATGTCCCAGGAGGTTCTTGACAGTTCCATGAGCAGTACATTTCTTAATAACATTGTGAAATGTTGAAACGGGATGCAAAGGTGTTTAGAGAAGGCCTTGTAGCTTTTAGTATTTGTATGTTTTGTGATAATGGCGTTTCTGATGCTTTCAGATGGTTTCTGATGCTTTCTTGTCCTCACCATTGTGAAAAAGTAACATTAAATAAAAGTGGCCTTTTATCCAAGTCAATTCTAGCCACATGACCATGGACAATTTATCACAAGTCATAACATGACATTATTGTTATTTTTTCATCTGATTTGACTTCCTCAACAAGGTGTCATTGCAATGTTTTCATTTTTATAAATTTCCCTTCCGTATCTTTTTTGAATTATTGTTTTATTTTGTGCTGTTCTGTTTCAAAGTCATGAGTGTATATAGACTAAAGTTCATTCACTACATACTATTTATCAGGAGATTATTTTACACAATGAACTTAAAATTCAGGGGTGCCATTATTGTTGACCAGAAATGTTTTATAAAACCTATTCACATTACAAACAATGTCCATACTGTAAACATTGTAAAAACAAATGTACACATACAGTATTAGCTTAGTATAAAAACTGTGACAGGACATTCAAGGGCTAACCAGTTTATCTACTATGAGAAGTTATCCCAGTAATCATTAGGTTTGTGTATTCTTTTGTGATGTTTTTCATATTTATGTTATGCATTAAATATTACTGTGAAAAAGTGCCTGCTATTTTAATTTCTTATCATGGTTGGGTGAAAAATATTCCTATATTTAACTATATAGCTTTTCAAAATTGAAATGTGTGATTTTATTAAGTAAATCATGTTGAATAATATCATACTTCTTCATCAAATGAAAATGTAAGCTAATAACATTATTTTAATCTGTTACTGCACTAGGATGAATCATAGCCACAAAGTGTTCTTCATTAATCAAACAAATCTAGTTTGAAGCAAATGTACATTGCACACACACATTGATATTTGCTTAAATCAAAGAAAACATTTGTACCATGTGTAATATATTGTTCAAATGTATTATTTTGATTGAAAAACTCATTGGCCTGCTGAAAGTTATGTATGTAGGAAATGTATGACGCTGTAACAGAGGGGAGACTAACACAGATCACAAGTGGTGATTTAGTTTGCTGAGGAACTGTTTAATAGAAAGGTTTCAACTGTTGTATGTTGAATTAATGTTTCATAATGATATATTTAAAATAAATCCCACCTGCAAGTCCACTAGGGGAAAAGTATTTTGTCTCTAAACACAGAGTGAATATCTGCAACAGGTCTTACAATGTAATAGCCAAATGTATAAAAAAGAACATTTTGTATGCATCATTAAATAAACTGCTTAAATTATCACACACTAGCTTCTTCTAATGGAATCCTGAGAGTATTGTCTTTCAGGAATAGTATACTATTATACTAGTATACTATTTTCTCTTTTCTACTTATGTTAGAGCTAAATTTGGAGTAAGAAAACAGCACCAGCTGACGTTAGCAAAACCCCATTTAATAAATACTTTTTGTAAACAAAACTTTCTCTCACAACACCATTTCAAATCAGCTGAGTAGTTTGTCTCTACCATAGGTATAGCTTACATTCACCTAAAGTTGATGGATTTTGGCTAATATATTTTTGTTTATGGTTTTTGAAAATACATATCTGACAAACCAATTTGATCCTGATTCAATTCAATTTCTGACAGAATCATCTTGGAAATTGTATTTATAGAAAATCATGCATTATAGATTTCTTTCAAACAAACACTAAAGCTTTGTTTCTTTAGTTCTTTTATCATAACCACTTAGGCAGCATTCTAATGGTAGCTTTCTGACCAGTCAATAAGGGCCAGCAAGGCCATCTGTAAGAAAGGCTGACCTTTTTTACGCACTCTTTTTTTCAGCAGGGTAGTTAATTAGCCCTCAATAGCGACAGTGTAACAATCTCTAGAGTCTACATATTTCACATAATGAAAAACAAAATGATATCTCTTAAAAATCAAAATAAGTTCTACTATTTCCTTAAATGTTTACATAATTAATAGGTACTACTTGTTTAAATGCCTATATTTTGTTTTCTACATGTTTTGTTTGCACACTGGACATTGACAAGCTCAAGAAAAGTAAGTTCTATTAATAAAAACAAACAATATACAGTACTAGTGGTGCAACGGATCGTCATTGATCCGTGATCCGTTCGGATCAATATCTTCGGTTCGGGACACACGTGATCCGCGGATTGATTACTGAAATAAAAAAGTTTTGCGCATGTTCAGTCCGCTCACAGCATGGTCATGGCGAGCGGAGGAACGGAGGAGCTTGGACGTCCCGCGTCATTTAAATCCCCTGTATG